>JACXGJ010001844.1:0-75300 GCA_016801105.1 Esox niger
ACCAAAATAAACCACACCACTGTGGTAAAACACTCAACATAAATAGGTTCCCCAATTGGAGGCAATAACGAACACCTGCCTCCAATTGGGGAAACCAAATCACATAGAGGTGGCTAGAGCCATCTCTTTTGGCCATGTCCTGACTATGACCCCAGCCAGCGCAAAGATGGCTAGGGGCATAGCCAGGACATGACACAAAGAGAAATTGTTGCTCTCTGTTTAGAAGCCCCTAACAGACTGTAGCTTGATGAGAACCTAGCCTAGCTAGGTCAGCAAGTGCAGCCTAAGATTGCTGTATCACACACTACCAACGTTGGTTGTTAGTGGTTACATTTTGTTTTGTTGTCATTCTAATAATGATTGAGGTTGTTGTTTTAGTTATAAAGTTGTTGTTTTAGCTGAGCACTGAGTAGCTGGAACTCTGTGACAGGTGGGATACCACTGCTGTTGCAACAATTTGAATTAAATTGTGCCACCTCAGCAGAGTAGAGTCAGCGTTGCTGTCTTCATTTGTCTCTGAGGTGGCCTCCGAGTAAGATTCAGGGTTCAAGGGTCATCCATTCCTGACTAACCGGTGGTCCCTGACTCAGTGCCCCTCACAATGATATATGTCAGAGGCTATGACCTCTCCGCCGCAGCTCTCTCTCAACCGTTCTCTCGGATGATAACTCGTCTCACTGCTGCTCCACCTCTCTTTCTATCCGTCATTCCTGACCTGCCTTTCTCTCGCTCCTTTCTTCAGCAAAATGTTTCTCCATACATCTTTTCATTTCTCTTCCTCTCTCTCTCTTTCCCTGAGTTTAATTTATCACCATCCGTCCTGAGACCTCACCCTGCTCCCTGTCTCTCAGTCTCCTGTCTGCTGTCTTTCCCCCCGTTCCCCCTCCCCCAGCCCTTTTCCACCATCCTTTCCTTTTATCAGTCCATCTCACTGGCCGACCCCGCCATACGACATCTCCACCTCCCCCCTGCATTCAGTCTTTCCACTTTGCCCTCTGTCTCACTCCATCCATCCTCATTTCCCCACCTCTCCCCTCGCTCCGCTCCCTTTCGTCTTCCACTCTGGTCTGTCCCTTCACGGCTCATCTGGCTCTTTCTATATCTCCACGATCTATGTTTGAAGCACATAGACGGTCGACATTATGCAGTGTACTTACGCTTGGTTTTTGTTACACGTCTACTGAAATGAGGGGGGGCTGATTTAATAAGCGATAGCATGGACGATACAAAGTTAATCCGCTTAATGAGCACAATGCACTGATAGAAGCTGTCTTTTTCTCTGTCTCTTTCGCCCCGACCTCACTATCTTTGTTTTTTACAGTTTGTTTTATTATTTTTCATCGTTCTTCTCCTTCTGACTTTTCTCTCACGCCCCACTCCGTCTTTCTCCTCTGCAGGCTGTTGATGGAGAGGATTTCGAATGACAGCCGGGACAGTGGTCATCACAGGAGGTATTTTAGCTACAGTTATCTTGCTCTGCATCATCGCGGTCCTGTGTTACTGTAGGCTACAGGTAAGACGCTTTCAAGTCCCTCTATCCATGTTTTTGGCCATGGGCCTCTACGGTGGTTCGGCCATGTAACGTCACAGAAACGTCATGCCTGTGCATCTCTCTCTAAGGCCTCTGAGCTCAAATTTATCCAAATTGGTTGGAGAAAAAGAGGTTTACTGCACCAGATGTTATGACTCAGCAAGATTATTTGGTTGTGGACTATTTAATTAGTTTGTAACCAGTAAACAAGTGATACAATAAAGTAATAACAAATTATGTTAGCATTTCCTTAAGATTGTATTCAGACATTGCACGCGTCAACCACTTTATCTGTCAAGCGTCAGCAAAGCCTGGCCAGAGGAAACGCTCTACTGTCGTTAACAATGCACCAAGTGGAGGTACTTGACAGTCAATAAAGACTAAGTGTGTAAATCCTGGTACAGTAGAGGGGGATGAATAAAGATATTTTTATGACAGCGAATTTATTACCATATGACTGTAACTGGGTCAGAAAGAGATTACATTAAATTAAGTAACCATCCACTCCAACTCCATCTAGGTAAGTCAGACAACAAGAGTAACTTTTGAGTTTCTAAAGTCACTTTAGAGTCAGTTTACAAATAAAAAATCACTCATGCATGACTGCATTCTTTTCTAGACTCAGTTTGGGTGTAGTATTGTGTAGAATTAGCTAAGTGGAATGTGTAGCGACAGCTTACCAAACATCAATGGATGCCACTTGAGATGGTTTTAATATAATAAAGCATTGATTTAAAACAGACCTCAGTCAGTCCAATAATGTAGCTTTCTATTTAAATGGACTGTGAACCGCTGTTTAGATCAACTTCTAGTATAATTTCAGTTTTCAAGTCCTAAGGAAGCAGTTGATATATTTGTTCTTAACTTAGGTCTGTTAAAGATCAAACAGACCTTGATATTTTCTTTGTAGTAGATACACTGAGATTCATTAATGATGTTCCTGTATCCTCCTGTTTGCCCATCTCCCTGTCTCTTCCTGACAGTACTATTGCTGTAAGAAGGAAGAGTCGGAGTCGGAGGAGGAGGAGCCCGACTTCGCGGTGACATCCCGCCTTCCGCCTGTCCACTCCAATCACAATATTGTGGCAGCGTCGGCAACTGCCTGTACCCCAAACGGCCCAGCCCTCTTCATGCCTCCGCCTCCACTGGCGCGGAAGCTGACGCGCTCGCAGACCTTTTGCCCGTCATGCACGCACTATGAGTTGCCGTTCTACCTGCAGCATCCGGATGGTCTGCGGAACGGCGGCGACCGCATCAGCTACCGCAGCGTCCAGCAACACGACCTGGAGACACCCTTAGAAATGCCCAGCTACCACAAACTTAACCTGACCCGGTCAGTCACCATGAGGGACATGTTTAGCCGCAGCTGCAGCATCAGCACTGACGTCTAGTGGCATTATCGCCATCTAATATCATGGAGGACTCATGGAAACAGACTGATGATATGGTGGGGAACTGTGGTTTGCCCAATAATAAACAATAAATAATTTTCACAAATAAACTTTGGAAAAGATAAGATTCAAATGAAATCCATCAGTTGGTCCTGTTATTGTTGGACTGTGGATAACCCCTCAGCAAACCCCTTGTCTCAATCCACTTAATCAACTTTAAATAAGAAACAACAGACTTTGCAGAAACCAAGAAGCCATGACGATCTGGATGAAGAGGACGCCTTTCCCGCTACTGCCAATCTTAACCAATCCTCAGCCTAATTACCAAAAAAAGGGTTGAGCAGGTCACATTCCAGGTTATGGAATATTTCTCTGTGGTTTCATGGTTTTGAAAATGGAGGAGGGGGGAACGTGTTATAAGGCGTGAAACATAAAGGGCTTGTGCTGGACTGTGGCAGTCAGAGTCCTCTGCTCTGTTGTTTTGTGGGTATTTTTTTAGTCTAGGTAGAGAGAGCTGTTGGTAAGGGAGCATTAGAGCAGGTCTGCTTCTCAAGAAAGACCAATCCGTGGTTGATGGCGTGATCTTCTTTCTAACACAGGAGATTACAGTTCAGTGTGGATTAAGTTACGAGGGTGAGAGGTGTGTGTTGTACTTGCCAGGGAAGTGAATCCTAGCAAGAGCTGCAGGATTCACACAAAATTTTATGTTACTTTTTCAGCCTCCAACTGGGTCACAATAACACAAAAACACAGGAAACAGGTGTGCTTAAGTTATTTTTTTATTAGGGTATCAACCCACCAAACAGAGAGTTCCAGAGTGGTCTGAACTCTTTGGGCCAAACCAGCTGAGAGCGTTTTGATTATTATTATTTTTTTAAGTTTACTTACTTAATATTATCTGAATATGTATAATGTGGAAGACACTATATTTGACCAGTGCAGAGAAACCATAAAATAACGTAACTGATATTTTATACACTTACTAGCTTTAGTATGTTATGATGGTTATTTTGTTCACTGGAGTTTCAAATTTGTGTCTTTTCACCTAATTCCTTGTGCTGTATAATATCTGAGATCCACAGGCTAATATAATCTAAACAACATTTTGGGCATTATCTTTATTTGAAAAGGTTTGGACTCTGTTTAGCTTCCTCTGCACTCGCCTTCCTGGATTTAGAGGAGTACCAACTCTGCAATCGACTGAGGAGCCTGGAAGAGTCGGATCATTGTCTCTGAGCTCTGCAAGCAAGACTGGAGGAGAAGATGCGCATGCTATGCTGCGTGTGCACTAGAGGGAAAATGGGGATGGAGAGACTGCGGCTGTGATTTAATGCCCACAGGCCACTCTTTCAATCAGATTATTTACTGCCGAGATTAAATCAGAACGGAATGTGGGGTGGGGGCAGGAATGTGATTGGCTCCGGGATGTTGGTGTCTCCCTGTTCCGTCCAGCCCTACAGTCAGTGGCGATGAATGCTTTTCGTGTATCTATCACGAATATTTCATTTTTTTTGTTTAAACACCACCTGTTTACTAGCAACAAGGTTGTTTGTTTGTTTATCCCGGCAAATGGAATGGGACTACATATTTTGTTGACCTAGGGCTCAATTCAATCAAACTCGCATGGCAGTATTAACACAGACAAATTAACTCACAGATTTATCTTGGGTACTATATAAAAACCTACAACTATTACCAGGGTGACCCACCCTCACGGGTATGTTTTCACTTTTTAGAATAAAAAGTGTGTGGGCACAAGAATAATAATGTAAATAAAGACACTGCGTAAACATTGCTATGGTAGGTTTGAAAGAATCACAGGCAGCCCCATTCTTGCATCAATGCATTCATGCAAGCAGACACACATACATAAACATATATATATTTTTTTTAATGTTTTCTTCCTTTTAAAGGCCCAGTGCAGTCAACCTTCTGTATTGTCATATTGTGTAAAAGCTGATGTTTCTCTGTTTTCCTGGTTTTGCTTGTTCAAAATACAATCTACACAGGACTTTTAAATCAGCTGGTTTGCATGGGCAATAATTTAGACTTTTTCTTTTTGACATTACTAGGTTGTATTAGTAAAAGATTGATTAAAAAAGTTCTACACATCTGCAAATAACAGCACTCCCAATCCTAGCAACATACATACAATTTCGAGAAATAGCCAATTATTTAGCCAAAAAACTATTTTAGCCTATTTTGATCTAAATACCTTACAAAATATTGTTTCTCATTCCAGAAACAACTTCGTATTAACATACCATTTTTGCATTGAGCCTTTAAAAGCTGACAGCAGCATAGGAAATGTGTGACAGACATTAAGACATAATTATATTATATTTATTTTAACATTAATATTACTACAGTAATTGTGTCCTTTGCTGAGCTTCAATATTGCTTTATTTCAGTATTTGCATTTTATGATCAACTTTCGTTGTTTCTAGCTCAATAAGGTAAAACATGTTTCTGTCATTGTTTCAACTGTATGACTAACGAAAACATGGTTACTAATAAAAGGGTATAAAAAAATCTAGTGTTCATGTGCTTCTCCGCTACTGTACAGTAGGAGATATGAGGGAAAATAGTAGGGTTAGATAGAGATGAAATAGTTATAGAAAGTCACCACCCCTTTTCAAAATGTTGACTTTGTGTTACCTTACACTCTGAAATTAAAACATAAAATCTGACTTTGCTGTGCTTTATGTACACCATCACCCACAATATCACATATCCCCCCCAAAAAACCTGAAACTGCATAGTGACGACTTATGGACTGTACTCTTCAAGTCATTCCACAGATTCTCAATGGGTTTTCGGTTGGGGCTCTGACTAGACCTCTCAAAGGCATTCACCTTCTGTCCTTCAGCCACTGTATGGTTGCTTTGGCAGTGTGCTTTGGGTCATTGTCATTGAAACGTGAACCATCTTCCTATTTTCAACTTGCAGGTTCTACTCAAGAATCTGTCAGTATTTTGCATTATCCATGTGCTGCCATTGCTGGATGCTGCCATCGTTGTGCTTTACTGTGGGCTTGGGTTATTATAGTGGAAAGATGTATTGGGTTTTTGCCAGACATATCGTTTTACGTTCAAGCCAAAAAGTTGGTCTCATCTGACCACAGCACCTTTTACCACTTGGTCTTGGAATCTACAATATGCTTTTTGGCCATGTCCCAAAAATACGCTATATTTGTGGAACGCTTGTGAATTTGTGGTCCCATTAACACATTGACCTGTCTTCTGTAAAGGCCTGAAGCCCCTTGAAAGTTGCCATTGGCTTCTTGGTAGCCTCTCTGATCAAACATTCTTAATAATGTTCTTTACTGAGATCCAAGTGACATACAAAGACTTTGACAATGTTTTATACTCACAATGACAATGTTTTATACTCATTTGAAAATACCTTTCTGCCCATAGTGGATTATTTGCTTTGAATTGCACTGCTAACAAATGGAGTCCTCTATGAGTAACTGCTTTTATTCTGAAACTAATCAAAGCCCCTAATTGATTAGCCAATTAGTTTTATTTGTGATGTGGAAGGTGGTTGGTTATACCTCAGAATGTTTACAACTGAAAGGGGTGTTCGTCCATATAGGGTGTATTACTGTTTTAATTTATATTAGGTTTTCAGATTTTTTTCCCGCTTGGATATTGTGGGTGTCTGTGGAAACATTTAATGTATTTTCATTACGAGCTGTAAGGAAACAAAAGTGAATATTTTTAAATTGGGTGGTGACTAATGCACACTGCAACATCTCTCTTTGAGACTCAGTGAATACAAAATGTTTGTTTTTGGAAATGACACCAACATGAGCATGAATAACATTTATTTTGACAGTAAGTTATTGAGTCGTGATAATTTCGCACCCCGAGACAGGTGACAGGAATTCATAGGAAACTGCAACAATTCATAGGATGAATAGATACTTATCAATTCGACAATGAATCACCAAGTGTCATTAACTCCATTTTGGCTTTGGTTCCACAGAGGTAAAGTACCCTGTAATGCATATACGATTTTCTACTATATTTAAAACACAGATTTTAGTGACAGTCATGAGATTTTGTCATTGAGACTATTACAAAGAAATGATTTACTGTAAATGACTGCAATGCACATGCATAAACAGACTCGCACACACAAAAACTTTACATTTCACTATCCATTGTTCCAATTCAAAATCCTATTTTCCCTATTCCCTAACCCTTATAGTGTCTGTTTGGTGCACATCGGGTCAGACATAGGCATATGGGTGCTGCTGGTGTGTATACATGTTTATTTGCTGTGATTTGGAATGCCAAATTTCTTTACATACAAGAACTTACAGTATATGTAAAATAATATATTTTAAATACATTACAACTTATACCGATCAGCCGTAACATTATGACCACCTGCCTAATACAGCTCTGGAAAAAAAAGGAAGAGACCACTGCAAGTAAACAAAAAGAGGCAGTGGTCTCTTAATTGATTTTAATTAAGAGACAGCTTCCCCTTTTGCCGCCAAAACAGCCCTGACCTGTTGAGGCATGGACTCCACTAGAGCTCTGAAGGTGTGCTGTGGTATCTGGCACCAAGACATTAGCAGCAGATCCTTTAAGTCCTGTAAGTTGTGAGGTGGGGCCTCCATGGATCTGACTTGCTTGTCGAGCACATCCCACAGATCTGGGGAATTTGAAGACCAAGTCAACACCTTGAACTTGTTGTATTCCTCAAACCATTTCTGAACCATGTTTGCTTAGTGGCAGGGCGCATTATCCTGCTGAAAAAGGCATGAAAGTATGCACATGGTCTGCAACAATGCTCAGGTCCTGTGGTACATGTCAAGGTAACATCCACATGAATGGCAGGACCCAAGGTTACCCAGCCGAACATTGCCCAAAGCATCACACTGCCTCTGCCGGCTTGCCTCCTTCCCATAGTGCATCCTGGTGCCATGTGTTCTCCAGGTAGGTGACGCACACACACCTGGCCATCCACGTAATGTAAAAGGAAATTAGATTTATCAGACCAGGCCACCTTTTTCCATTGCCCCGTGGTCCAGTTCTAATGCTCACATGCCCATTGTAGGCGCTTTCGGCAGTGACAGAGACCTGCATGGATGCCTTGACCGGACTGCGGTTACACAGCGCCATACGCAACAAACTGCGATGCACTGTGGGTTCTGACAACTTTCTATCTGTACCAGCATTACCTTTTTCAGCTATTTGAGCTACAGTAGCTCGTCTGTTGTATTGGACCACACGGGCCAGCCTTCGCTCCCAACGTGCATCAATGGGCCTTGGCCGCCCAGGAGCCTGTCGCCTGATCACTGTTTTTCCTTCCTTGGACCACTTTTGATAGGGACTGAGCATTGCAGACCAGAAAAACCCCACAAGGGCTGCAGTTTCAGAGATGCTCTGACCCTGTCATCCAGCCATCTCAATTTGGCCCTTGTCAAAGTCACTCAGATCCTTACACTTGCCCATTTTTCCTGCTTCTAACACATCAACTTTGAGGACAGGATGTTCACTTGCCTAATATATCCCACCCACTGACAGGTGCCATGATAATGAGATTATCAATGTTATTCACTTCACCGGTCATAGGTCATGATGTTATCGCTGATCTGTGTATTATTTCAGCATATTTTGGACATTGTGACTCTCTGGTATTTTACTTTCCAATGTGTGCTTACTTGCAAACAAAATCAATGAGTTACAAAGCTTGAGAAAACTGAATAAGGACTTATTTCACGTTTTTCTTTCTGTCCCAGTCATCCAACAATACCACACTGATTGTATCCTGAAACAGTGCAGTAAATCAAAAGGTTAAGTGTTTCCATGTCAACCAATGTTGGTGCACTGATTTCATTGTACTATCAAATTCCTCTTCACTTGACCAAGAATCAGTTTTTATCTACTGGAAAACTTTCAATTCACACTGCAAATTTAGCCTGTTCGTTTTGACTCGAGTTTAGAGTTCACCAAGGTCCTGTGCTACAACGACACAACAGACACTGGCTGATCCCTGAGGTAAAAACATAGTACTAGCATTTTCAACTGATCATTATAGGTTTCATTTTCTTTACCACCCAAATCTGGAACCAGATTGTACAACAAGTCATGACCGCTTCTTGCCACCCACTTCTGCCTGGGAAACTCATACCATGTGATGCTTGTATTTCTGCCTTTGTACAGTGACACTTCAAACTGAAATGCCTGTAAATCATACTATGCAGAAATGGAAGAAAACTGTCAAACATGGAAATGAAGAGAGAGGCCATCTGTGGAGTTAAAAGACTGCCTTGACCTCAAATTGAGATATTCATTGATAACAATGGCAACATACAACATCAAAGACAAGGTCACAGTGACAAAGATGAAATCAACAAGATGTCTCCGCTATGCCCGGAAGGCAAATCTCAACAACAGCAAGAGATCCCTCTGTAGTGAAGGGAACAAAACCTGCATGAATACGGAACTTGTAATATGATGGTGGTGAGGAGGCAGGAAACAGTCGCAGGTTTGCGTCTTCGGTAGGTTAATTTTAAAACAAAAACACAGAAGTTATAACACAATGAAAACATAAAGAAAAGAGCTGACAGTAACAGCATAAAACCCACTCACCAGATATATCCAACGTAACACTCAACAATAACTGACAGCCTGCCACGCAGCCCGGGGACACAACAGAACACGATAGTTGGGTTGGTGTAGCTTACCGCAGGCTGCGGGCGGCTGACCCAGCGACCCCCGGGCATCAGGGGGCACTGCAGTCACTGACAGCGTCAGCCAGTCCGAGGCGGGCTGAGGCATCGGCTCCTGGGCAGAAGCTGAGGCCGCAGGGGACAGTCATCTACTGGTGGCGTTGCGGGCTCTGGCGGTGCTGGCTGTGGCTCCATGGCAGCAGGCCGCGGTGCAGTGACTGGGAAAGACAATGAATGAGTCTGGGGTGAGTCCATGAAGTGATGAGAACCGGGAGTACAAGGCACGATGGCGCAAGTCATCACCATACCATGACAGAACTACTCAGACAAGCAGCAGTCCCCTAGCAATGACTGCAAGTTGGAATGCAAAGGTATCAAGCAGAATAATAAACCAAAGGCTCTTCCGGATTCAGAAGACACTTTATTACCGAATAAACTCAACCTGCTCTATAGTAGATTTGACTCTCTTTCCCTTTCAACTTAGGATCTCCAATGGCTGCTACACGCTTTGGCTGACCCATTCAATACTGAAATCAAGAGTTTTGTTGGCCTACATACAGTAGATATTTAACGTCTACACACCCCTGTAAAAATGCCAGGTGTTTGTGATGTCAAGAAAATAAGACAAAGACAAATCATGTCAGAACTTTTTTCACCTTTAATTTGACCTATAACGTGAACAATTCAATTGAAAAATTATCTGAAATCTTTGAGGGGGGAAAATGTAAAACTTACAATAACCTGGCTGCATTTGTGTGCACACCCTTAAACTAATACTTTGTTGAAGCACCATTTTATTACAGCACTCAGTCTTTTTGGTGAGGAGTAGCATGGCACATTTTAACATGGTAATATTTGCCCACTGTTCTTTGCATAAGCACATCAAATTTATCAGAAATGGAGGACAACTCCTGTGCACAGCCCTCTTCAGATAACCCCACAGATGTTCAATTGAATACAGCTCTGGGTTCTGGTGGTGCCATTCCAAAATGTTAATCTACTTCTGGTGAAGCCATGCTTTTCTGGATTTGGATGGATACTTGGGTCATTGTCGTGCTGAAAGGTGAACTTCCTCTACAGCTTTCTAATGGATGCCTGCAGGTTTAGTGCCAAAATTGCCTGGTATTTGGAACTGTTCATAATTCCCTCCACCCTGACTAATGCCCTGGTTCCAGCTAAAGAAAAACAGTCCCAAAGCATGATGCTGCCACCACCATGCTTCACTGTGTGTTCTTTGGGTGATGTGCAGTGTTGTTATTGCACCAAAAAACCTTTTGGAGATATGGCCAAAAAGTTCAACCTTGGTTTCGTCAGACCATAACACATTTTCCCATGTGCTTTTGGAAGACTTGATGGTTGTTTTTGCAAACTTCAGCTAGGCTTGCATGCTTTTCTTTGTATGAAAAGGCTTCAGTCTTGCCACCCTACCCCATAGCCCATTCATATGAAGAATACAAGAGATTGTTGTCACATGTAGCACACAGCCAGTACACAGCTCATCTAATGTTGATGTAGGCCTCTTGGAAGCCTCCCTGACCAGTTATCTTCTCGTCTTTTCATCAATTTGAGGGACGTCCAGTTCTTGGTAATGTCTCTGTTGTGCCATATTTTATCCACTTGATGATGACTGTCTTCTCTGTGTTGCATGGTATATCTAATGCTTTGGAAATTATTTTGTACCCTTCTCATGACTGATATCTTTCAACAATGAGATCCCTCTGATGCTTTGGAAGCTCTCTGTAGACCATGGCTTTTGCTCTGAGGTGCAACAAAGAAAATGTCAGGAAAATCCCACTTAGAACAGCTGTAATGTATTTGTGATAAATCAGAGTCACTTTATATGATGTCAGGTGTGTAATGAATTCTATTTAACATGAAATTGAATGTGATTGGTTAATTCTGAACAGAGCCATATCCCTAGTTATATGAGGGTGTGCACACTTATGCAACCAGATTATTGTAATGTTTTTTTTCTCCCCTGTCGAAGATTTCAGTTAGTTTTTCAATTGAATTGTTCACATTATAGGTTACATAAAAAGTGGGAAAAGTTCTGATATTATTTATCTTTGTTTCATTCTTTTACATCACAAGAACCTGGCATTTTAACAGGGGAGTGTATACTTTTTATATCCACTGTAAGTGATAAGAGGGCCATCAGTAGGAGTTTGATAGTTGAGCATTCTGCTTATTGCAGTTACAATATACAGTGCTAAAAAAAATTAAGGGAACCCGTAATAATCTCAGTATAACACCAAGTCAATTAATCTTCAGGGATCAGTCGGTCCAGTTAGGAAGCAAAAGCGATTGTGAATCAGTGTCCTCTGTTTTGGTGCAAATTACAGTGATAACAGGTACACTGGAGAGGCAACAGCAAGACAACCTGCAAATAGGGACGGATTTTGCAGGTGGTAGCCACAGACACTCTCCTTATCCTTCCTAAGTGATTTTTCTCTAGTTTCAGGTTTTGCTAGTATCCTTATAATTACTGGTAGCATGAGGCGTTACCTGCAGTCCATTCAGGTTGCACAGGTAGTCCAGCTCCTCCAGGATAACACATCCATGTGTGCAGTCGCAAGAGGGTTTACAGTGTCTCCCAGTACAGTATCAAGAGCATGGAGGCGATGTTTTGTAAAAGCACTGCTGATGTAAAAAGGGCTTTATAAATACATTTGATTGATTGATTGATTACCAGGAGATGGGCCGTTACACGAGGAGAGCTGGACAGGCCATAGAAGGGCATCAACCCAGCAGAAGTACCGGTATCTGCTCCATTGTGTGAGGAAGAACAGGAGGAGTACTGCAAGAGTCCTACAAAATGACCTCCAGCGGGCTACTGGTGTGCAGGTTTCTGACCTGAGCACGTGACAGACATGGAAGAGTCTGGAGACCTTGTGGTAAATGTTGTACTACCTGCAACATCATTCAGCATGACCGGTTTGACGGTGGGTCAGTGATGGTATGAGGAGGCACCTGCGTAACAAGGTAATGGATCTTTATAAAGATGGAAAAGATATGAAAAGGTATCCAAAACCTTGCAAATGCCAGTCCATCTGTTCAATCATTTATCAAGAAGCGGAACATTTGTGGGGATCTCTTGATTTCAGCCAAAACTGCCAGAAGCCAAGGTCAGGTAGACCAAGAAGGATTACAGCCAAAACTGCCAGAAAAATTGTTTGAAATACAAAGAATAACCCACAGGTAACCTCAGGAGAAATACAGGCTGGTCTGGAAAAAGACAGTGTGGTTGTTTTAAGGAGCACAATACAACGATAGTTGAACAAAAATTAGCAGTATGGTCAAGTTGCCAGAAAGAAGCTTTTAGTGCTCCAATGTCACAAAAAAGCCCCCGACAACACATTGACACGACCCACCACTTCTGGCACACAGTAATTTGAAGTGACAAGACCAAAATAGAGCTTTATGGTCACAACCATAAGTGCAATGTTTGGAGATGAGGCCAACAAGGCCTGTAGTGACATAATAAAATAACAGTAAACAGTTTCATTTTAGGCTTCCCATGACGCAGCTACTCAAGCTTATAGCCAGCGAGGTATTTGTCTGTCCTGAACAAATCTTATTTTGCCACAGGCCGTTTTAACAGATAATTAGACATTCGTGAATGACATAGATACAGTATCGATATAGGTGAAAATAAGTAGTGATGGCCATTCGAGGCTTCATTAGCGTTATTTTAGCAGCAGGATATTATGCTGGCAAAACTCAGATTTTCTTAATCACAGTAAAAGCCATAATTGAACTGTATAAGGCAATATAGTTAACAATCTGCGAAAAAGAACACACAAGAATAACATTGGAACAGGCATTAAACATAAAATGTACAGAATAGATTGTTAACTGTATTAACTTATATAGTTATTCTTATGGCCCAAGCATTTAATTGCCATAACTTGCTATTGCAAATGACAAATTAACCCTTTTTAACATTGAACTAGTTCAATGGTGACTTTTATTTTGAAAAAGAAAATCTGAGTTAGCACTGCTAGTTATATGCTGGTGCTAAAAGAACGGTAATGAAGCCTCGAACGGCAGTCACTAACTATAACTGATTTTTGGTCAAGTGACAAGACGAGAGAATTGTGAAGCCAGCGAAGTGTGTGTCTATCCTGAACAAATCCTAATATCCACCAGAAACATTTTATTTTAGGCTTCCTATTACGTAAGTGCGACTTTGCTGGCTACAACATACAGTGGTTGTGATAAGGGATGCGACAAAAAAATATTAATAGCAGGATGTTACTTGTCATAAACCAGGTCACAAACGTTTATTGATTAATGTTTTAGCTAGATAGTACAAAATACCAAGATTGACTGACTAATAAATCATTATATTTAAGCCAACCAAATGGGCCCCACCGAGGCATGGGCCTGGGACAGCTTTAGCGGTTGTTTCGCCCTGTCAGCGTCACTGACAATATAGTAAGCCTTAACTAAGACTGTATGGTCATATTGCGACATTTTCTGGCATGGAAAAGTTCATCTTCAGTCTCGCTAGCAATTGCTCCAGTCTTATTCCTAGGAAGATACTAGATACCGGTAAGCCTATTACTGGCTACTAACTAGGGACTGCTGAAATGAGTAATGTCGTGGCGTAGTGGTTAAAGACAGTGCTTTTCATGTGGAAGATCTAAGATGGAATCTATTGAGAGCAACAATATTTATGCATTTTATTTGTGGGACGCAATAAAACTATGGTTATACATTATTGCGACTATTTATGGTACATTCCACGATTCTCTCGTCTTTTCACTTGACGAAAAGGTTAGTTATCGTAACCTTTATTGATAGTTATTATATCAATGATTAACGAATTAAAGAAAAAAGTACGTTGTTATGCCATGAAGGAAGAAAATGAGTTATGTTCTTATGGCATGGAATTAAATAGCCTTCGCAGACTAGCAATAGTTCAGTTCTTCACTATTCCAGTAAGTTAGTAGATACAGATAAAGACTATTACTGGCTACTACGCTGTAAAAAAAGGCCAGTGGCAAACGCCATACAGTTCATAGACGCTATTTGTGGTGGAAGTAAACTTTGTAAGAAACATTGATCAGTTTAATTGTATCAATACCATTTACGAATGGCCGATAAGCTGTTGAAACAGCCAGTGGCCTAAGAGGATTTGTTCATGGTAGACACAAGGCTGTACTGAAACCCATATAATGCACAGCTCTGTGGTGAAGTGGTTAACAATACAGCCTTCTAAATGGGCAACCTGGGTTTGAATCTTGAGAAGGCCACACATTCTATTGCAGGCAGGCTGAACTAGGCTTGCTTGGCTTCTTGTTTCCGGAGCTGTTTACCAATTCTCCGAGGGTATGCAAACTTTTGATCACAACTGTACTTCAGTTTCAGTTATATTGTTCTGAAGGTCCTTTGCCGAGACTTATGGGTTCAGTTGTGTAGATATGAATGGGGGGAGAGCTTCTTGTTCTTCCTCTAGAGTTGAGGCCTCTCTGAGCATCTGCACAGCACCCTGTATTTCCTCATCATTCAGGGGTGAGGACTTGTACCTGGTTTCAGAAGAGGCCTATGCTGGCAGCTATCCAGGCATGAGAATCCCCCAGGTTAACAATGCATCTTGGCAATTGAAATTAAAGATCACAGCAGTCACATAGAAGGTGACCATGACAAAATTATTATTATGTTTACATGTCTAAATAATGGCAACATTTGTACATGAAGCTACAAAATAAATGGATCTTGCCTGTTTGTATATAGTGACAGATGGATCAGTGTCATCATACAACTTTAGCTAGTTATAACGTACCCTCATTGACTAGAGCTGGCTAACAAGTAGCTTAGCTTGTTGCATAGCTAGCTATCTTTAAATGTAGTTATAAGGGTTGTCATGTTTTTTGTAACTAGCAAGCTATTCGAATCTCAGATTCAAATAAACAATTTAGTAGATAAGCGATCTTAGTGAGTTACCTATCCTAAAATATATAGCTAGACGTTGTTATATGGAAGAACTAACCGAAATCTTTATCATTGACCCTGTAATTCTTCATTCATAAACACACGTACTTAAAGGGATAGTTTGTCCAAAAATCATATTTTGGTGAGTGTCCCCTTACCCTGAGTTGCTCTTTCAGGCACATAGAGTCATTTTTTATAACAATCCACTATTCAGCTCTGTCTCAGTCAGTAATTAGCGTTATTAGCATAGTACAAATTCATGGGCATTCAAGTTTATATGGTTTGGAGTTGGAAAATGTGCATACAAATAATGATACAATCAGAATACTCACATTTGCCGAATCATTTTGCACACAGTATAATGCTCACGACTCCAGGAAAGTCTGTCTGCTCCACAGGTTCTCAATACTGCTGGCCCCAGAGGCTTGGTTGTAGACCCTCTGTATGCATCAAGTCACTTGGCTTCCTAATATCTTTACAACATCTATTCGCTCATTGCTCTGCAGATGCTGCTCAGCTACTTTTCTCCTTCCAAACTCTTAACACCCTGTTGGCAGCACGCATTTCTGCGTGCTTGTCAGACATCTCTGTTGTCCACCACCTCAAGCTCAACAAGACAGAACTGTTCTTTCTCCAGGGGGAAGGCCTGTCTCCTCCGAGACCTAACCATCATGGCTGACATTATGGGTGTCCCCCTTTCAGGGTGCAACAAACCTTGGTGTGACCCTGGACAACAAGTACCAGCTGAAGCTTACCCTTCCCAAGTTCAGGTCTCTGCGGAATATTATAAAAAAATTACATGAAAAATCTCCTCTAGAGTAACTTAGAGTGGCCATGTCTTAGCTTTTACACAAATATGTTTTAAAAGCTTTGGCAAGACTTAAAAAGTGATCTAGCCATGTTTCTGACAATTTGACAGATCTAAAAAGGAAACAATATTACAAATCCAAGTGTAAAGATCTATTAAATTATCCAATAACTCCCACAGTCACAAATGTAATTGCTCCCAAAATGTTTCTAACATGTTTTACTCACATTTCCCTGATGCTTTCTATTGTGCCGACAGGAAATCACAAATCAGTTCAATAAGATGTTGTATGTAAGGCAACAAAATGTGAAAAGGGACGTTACTACATATGCATACCACTGCACATGGGGACATTCCTGACGTTGTATGCTTGGTCAGGTTTTGGACATCCAGGGGAAAGGGGCAGTATTAAAGGTCTTGGTTTGGTTGATTGTTAATAGAACCAGGAACTACTTCGTTAGAGCTGTGTCCACAGACATTGAAGCCTCGGCAAACACAGTTTAAAGTATGGCCAGATCAGGGACGTCTCAGAGCGAAGGTTAGACCACCACTTAAAGATCACAATGTAGGATCTGAGCATTAACAACTACAATATGAATGTATGGTTCATTAGAAGTGAATGTGCCTAGATATTGAGAATAACAGAAAGTTAAGATTCTGCCTGTTGGTTGCGCTCTGGTAACCACAGGAATGTTTACATCGACCATTTGGTGTGGGGGTTACTGTCTTGGCTTTGCTAGGTAAACACACCCCTCAAGGTATTTAACAGCTTGTACCCCACATTACAGTTGAGAGAGTAGAGAGAGACAAAGAGAGTAGGTAAGAGTTTGAGCCTGTAACATCATGTGCTAATAGACTATCAATATGCTTCAATAAACATTGAATACTCTCTCCCTTGACAACCGAGTACGCGAGTTATTATTACTACCACTATACGACATGGCTGATTTCTAACAACAAGCATTGCATTTTACATCCAAATAATGCAACCCTGATAATGAATTGGCGAGACAGGAATCCCTAAATTTGGCTCCAGTGACACGTGCATGTGTGCGTGTAGGTGTTTGTGTGTGAGTGTGGGTGTTTGTGTGTGTGTGTGGGTGGGTGTCCGCGTGTGCGTGTGCATGGTCAGAGTGATTTCAAGGCTTCCCTGAACCTGCAATGAAAAAGGAGGAAATCTGTGCAATGTTTGAATAATTCAAGGCCATAATGGGTGGCTGTGCATCCAACCTGGACAGCATAGCTTTTCCACAGCCTGTGGAAGAGTATCAGTGTTTTATGACATGAATCAGGCCTCTCTCACATAGACCCTCTGACTTACATTCCCACTCTCTCCCACACCCATCTCTATCTCACTAACCCTCCCTGTCCGTCCCAGTGGAGAGCAGAGGTAGTGTCTGCCGTGTGCTTTATGATCTTTGGCACTAATACCAGGGAAGTGGTGTTTAGATGCAGTGTAGAGGGGGAGATGACATCATAAATTATAAACATGATGGAGTTCAACCTAGCTGTCAGTGGAGCCAACGCCTCTACCTCTCCTCTGGTTCTCTACTGCTCTCTCTGTATCGTAGAGTGTTTGGGGATTAATGCCTGGAGCCATGATGAGAAGAAAAGTAAATGTCTTTGTGTCTGATGTTATAATCTGATGAGTACATGGGTGATGGGCAGAAGTCAGATTATTTAAACACAAAAATACACATCATACATTAACTTATTTTTGTTTGTTTACATCCATTGAACTTCCATTGAACACCTCTGGTAGTACATTTTATCAATAAAGGATAATACAATATATACAGTAACTATCTCCACTGTACTTGAAAGTTTAAAACTTAATGAAACCAAAAAAAGAATGATTTGTAATAATACCTCCAATGTATTAATAAAAATATATAAATTAATAAAAATTCCACAGTACCAACAAAATAAAAACCTCAATGTAGCTGGAAGATACATGTTTTATATTCTTATAAGCCTTTCTGTTACACAACAGATATCGGATAAAGCTTTAGAAATACAAAAAACTAGGAAACAGTGCTGATGTTTCTCTCTTTATGTAGCCAACAAACTTGCATGGTTTCATCACCTTTTAACCTCCTATCCTGGTGTTTGCGAGCTTGAGGGAAGATTTATAAAGGGTGTATTGATTGTTCAACTTCAGTCAGCCTGTCTTTCTGGCTGAGAAGGACGTCTACAGAACAGAACAACTCAGGACATGTTGAGTTATAGACCCAGTTGTAGCAGCTAAAGAAAACAGGGCAACCATGACGGACTCCGGATATATAATGTACTAGTAGAATGTTAGGGAGAAAGTAACTGGTGAAAAACCCCTTACTCACGTACACACGTACTGCACTCGCAAACATATGCGTGGCAAGGTCACACTCACATGCATGTACTCATACACATACGATTTCCTTCACAAACATACATTTTGCATTGTGATCCCAGTGTCGGACCCAGAGAGCCCACTGCAGACCATTAGCACATGTGTTTGTGATCCCCTGATATCTAAAAAGAGATACAGGCTATGTACCTCTTTGAATTTTTTATCTGGCACACTCCTCTTTGTGTAACTGCTGATAAATAAAGTATAACTCCAGGGGGCTTGCAGAATGGACTGCCATTTTCTGTAAACTTCTTTATGTTTACTTTTTAAAAACCAAATCACTCTCCTTCGATTATTGCAATGTGAACCATGAAGACAGTTGCCAACACCACATTATGTCATGAATCTGACGTCCACTAGCAATGTTATAAGTGGTATAACTGAGTTTACTTACAGAGCTACTTATAAACAGCATACTCCAGAAGCACATGACATGACCATGTAAATACTTCTGACAGGTTAAATGAAGATTTTCCAATGATTTCTGGAAAAAAAAAAAAAAAAAACTGAAGTTGCATCCTGCAATTTTTTTAGTGCAGACCCACTACATCGTTTATTAATGTTTAATTAAAGACGTTTACGCGTGTTTTGCACAGTGCGTCAGAATCATTCAATTGCTTTGTACTCAAAGGTATCACCAAGGACGCCAGACATTTCTGCACTGAAAAACACCAGCTATAAGTCATCGCAAAAAATAGAAAACTTCCAGTCACACTTTTAATGATGCAATGATTCTTCTTAATTGAACGAGGTATAACTTATTTTAGAACTGCCCATTTAACCTATATCCTCACTGTTGGGTTGGCTCCAGGTGAGTAAAATAGGTTAGTCCTGCCACCTAGCGACAATATAGTAAAGTTGCACGTGACCAATATTATGCTCAGAGCCAATGAAAATTCAGTGTAGATGCCCGTATGTTTTGTTAGCGCGGGAAGCCTAACTAGCAGATAACTTTACTGGGGAAAGCGATGAGCGACAATCTGTGTGTTTTTTGAAAACGGTCTTTCGTTTATTTATTTTTTCATTTTATGTTGCTCTCAATCGAATTGTTATGGATACAAAACCAAATACTGAAATATGTGGCAGTGTCCCATTGCTGACACCGAAGAGGAAGGACTTTTCGACAGCAATCGGGTTTCATAAACGGTATATACGACGGTCATGCACAAAATCACTAGTTAAATCCCTTCCGTATGAAGGGATCGGGTACTCGTTTAAAAGGCACAGTAGTTAGAGATTTCTTTTCCGAAGTTATCGAACAGGGTGCTTATTTAAAACACTGACATGTAGCCTACTTTCTAAACCAATTTTGGTACAAGTTTTCAAAATGTATGACTTCAATGATGGCGCAGCGGGTAATGTCGGTAACTTATAAATGGGAACGAATTAAACAACCCTTAAAACCACACATTTGTGTATGGCGGCAGGGCTGAATAGCAGTGGGTAATGAATATGATTAAACTTTGATGAAATTATAGTAATTTCTGAGACTTGGATTTACATATCAGATAATCTGGGGAGACCATGAGAACATAATGTATGGAGATTATCAGTGAATACGATATATTTCTTACCCATAGGACACCATACTCAAGATGCAACAAAGTCAATTCCAGCTTTAAATCACCTGTAAGTATATCAATGTACAGTCACTTTTGTGTATGACAAACACATGCACACGTTTTGGCATCATGGTATCTGTCTTTCCTCAGGTCCAGACCCCTAGTAGGCCTACTTGCCCTTCTGACCCTAGAGACGAGATAGAGGAACTGAAGAAAAGACGGGCAGCGTTAGAAGCTGAGATTACACTGCTGGAGAATGAGTGCGTCCAAGTGGGGATTTGGTAGAAATGACTCCAATAGTTAGGGTTAGGTGAAGTTCATTCATAGAATATAATGTATGCATAGGGAACATGTTTTTGTGATTTTCTGGTCTCCACATGGTTAGAAAAACGTGTCTGTGTGTTCACATTTTATTAACCTGACTGGAAATCCACACAAGGAAAGTAAAAAAAGAAAATATTGCATTCTATAAGTATTTGGAGTCTGACAGTTTTCTTTTGTAATTGATGTAATGATGGCGGGTTGAAGTACAGACTTCCAGCTTTATTTTTGGAGGAAATATGAAAAAATATATCCCTCATTTAAGGGTACCAAAAGTATTCGGACAATTGACTTCACAGCTGCCTCTTATCAGTTAAGTGTGTTTGCATCATTAGTGCTTTGCATTTGAAGTTGGTTGCTGGTGTCTGACAACACAGACACCAAATAATTAATAGTTCTTTGTCAATCTGTCCATCATGATGCAGGATATTCAGAATAAATTGATCAGAGGCACAGACAAAACATGAGCCATTTCAAAATCAACTGTTTGGTGTATTAAGCAGAACCATGAACTCTGTGGTGGATAACCAAAACATTTTCACCATAGTAAAGAGAATAAACAAACAACTGTCTGACAGATCAGGAACCCTTTTGAGGTAGGCATGGTCAGCCATTACCATTGGCAGAAGACTTTACCAAGTAGGCCACATAGCCTAAAAAAACAATTTATAAAGACCTTGTATACTTCTGGAATAATATATTTTGGACAGATGAGACAAATATGAACTCATATCAGAGTTAAGGCATGAGGAAAAACAAAAAGGAACTGACCTATCAACTTATGTGTGAAATGGGGTGGAGGGCATGCTAAGTTTTAAGAATGTATAGCTGCCTCTGGAACGTAGCTGTCTTTATTGACGATATCATTGCTGACAGCTGCAATAGTATGAATTCTGAAGTGTACAGAAACATTGTCTGCTCAGATCCAACCAGATGCCTGAAAATAATTGGATGGAACTTCACCTGGCAGCAGGATAATGACTCCAAGCATATTGCTAGTGCAAATAAGTTATTCGGAACCAAAAAGTAGAATGTTTTTAACTGACCAAGTCTATCACCTGGCCTGAATCCAGTTGAGCAGGTGTTTCACTTGCTGAAAACAAATTAGAAAGCAAAAATGCCCCAAAATAAACAAAAACTGAAGATGGCTGCAGTACAGGCCTAGCAGAGCATCACCAGGGTAGATAACCAATCGTCTGGTGATGTTTATGAGTCACAGTCCTCAGGCATTGAATGTGCATGAGTCGCAACCATGTACTATGACGACATTAGGATTGTTAATTATTATTATGTTGATTTGTTCAATTAATTTTGGTCCTCTAAAATGGAGGGGAGTCAGTTAAAAACACTATAAAACAAGCTATTATTCCTAGATGGTTCATGGTTTATGGATGTAAAGATCCTCCAATTTTAGATGACAGTTTGCACTTCTTAGTCATTGTTTGATTTCAAATCCAATTTCCCGTATTTAAACGTACTTCACTGTTTAAATACGTACTTGTTTACTGAACTGAGATTTCGCCAGTCCCTACCAGGTACCATTCTTATGAGCTTAGAGGTTAAAGGTAAACCTAGGTTTGGAGTAGAGGTTTAAGGATAAGATATTGAATGGAATTAGTTATTGTGATAATCCTGAAATGTGTGTTTGTTAAAGAAATGTGTTAAATGAAACTAATGTATGTAATGTCTGTATATTAACAGTGGGATCAGAGTTGAGGAGCTGGAGCAGCACATTGACCTGCTGCATGAGTATAATGACATCAAAGACGTTGGACAGTCACTTGTGGGTAGGATAGGTAAGGCCAACAGTCAGCCTGCAGAACCAAACCTGGGTGATAGCTTTGTTAGCTGCACATGTTCCACAGCTAAGACCAAAAAGACATTGTAACTGAATATAAAACGAATTTCTGTTGCTGGTCGCATCATACAATAAGTGCCCTGTTATTCAGTAAGGGTGGCTCAAACCGGTTCAATGTCACCTGGAATGGATGTGGAGCTCTAGTGACTCCTTGTGGTTGATCGAGTGCATGTGGGCTTTATTCTGTTTGTTGGCCAGAGAATGTTCCCCAGTGTGCAAAATTGTCCTCCCTAAGCGATCAATGTAATAAGAAGCAGTACGTTTTGGCGAGATGCACATTGGAAGACACATCTCAAACTTTGACTCTCTCAAACCTGCTGTAGAGTTGATATGACAAGGCCTAACTTGGAAATGGGACATCATGAAAGTAGGATGGGTCCTAAATTACTAGATCCTAAATTAAATTACTTGAATACCTAGTAACAAGTCTTTTTGTCTTTTTCTTTTTTTTTTTTACCATAAATCAATAAGACATTTCCTGGGCTCAGGGCCCACGACAGAATTTAACATAGAGGACCTAAACCATGGGCCAAAAAATAAATAAATAGTAATGATATAACTGTCCAAAGAACAGGTTATGAACGTTTTATTGTTTAATGATTAAATTCATAACTAGGCCACATTCAAGTCGATTGGTTTTCAACACAGGTAATTTATTATGGCACATATTTTCAATTCATAACTTACTCAGTCACAATCAGTACATTTTGATGTTCTCTTTCAGATTTGTTTTTCCATTTGAGTGCTCCTAGTTTTGGTTGCATTGTGTCAATGTTTTAGCCAGATACAGTGAATGATAAAAGTATTTCATATCCTGCTGATTTTGTATGTTTGCTCAGTCTATAATTTTTATGGTAGGTTTATTTGAACAGTGGGAGACAGAATTACAACAATAAAATCGCATGTCAAAAATTGTATAAATGTATTCGCATTTTTATGTTAGAAATATGTATTAGTTAGTACTTGGTGGCAAAACCCTAGTTGGCAATCAGAGGTTAGGCCTTGTAGTTGGCCACCAGGTTTGCACACATTTCAGGAGGGATTTTGTCCCACTCCTATTTGCAGATCTCCCAGTAATTAAGGTTTTGAGGATGACGTTGAGCAAACTCAAACCTTCAGCTCCCTCCACTGATTTTTCTATGGGATTAAGATCTGGAGACTGGCTAGCCCACTCCAGGACCTTAATGTGCTTCTTCTTGAGCCACTCCTTTGTTGCCTTGGCTATGTGTTTTGTGTCATTGTCATGCTGGAATACCCATCCACGACCCATTTTCAATGCCCTGGCTGAGGGAAGGAGGTTCTCACCCAAGATTATTTGAAGTTACATGGCCCCATCCATCGTCCCTTTGATGCAGTGAAGTTGTCCTGTCCTCTTAGCAGAAAAACACCACCGAGGCATAATGTTTCCACCTCCATGTTTGACAGTGGGGAATGTTTTCTTGGGGTCATAGGCAGAATTCCTCCTCCTCCAAACACAAGTCCTTACCTTGAAATCATTGACAAGATCCACCTCATTTCAGCTCCACGAGGTGAGATCTTGCATGGAGCCCCAGACCGAGGGAGATTGACAGTTCTTTTGTGTTTCTTCCATTTGCAAATAATCGCATCAACTGTTGTCACCTTCCTCACCAAGCTGCTTGGCGATGGTCTTGTAGCCCTTGTGTAAGTTTACAATCTTGTCCCTGACATCCTTTGACAGCTCTTTGGTCTTGGCCATGGTGGAGAGTTTGGAATCTGATTGATTGATTGCTTGCTTCTGTGGACAGGTGTTTTTATACAGGTAACAAGCTAACATTAGGAGCATTCCCTTTAAGAGTGTGCTCCTAATCTCAGTTTGTTACCTGTATAAAAGAGACCTGGGAGCCAGAAATCGTTCTGATTGAGAGGGAATGAAATACTTATTTCCCTCATTTAAATGTAAATCAATTTATAAAAATTGTTTACATATGTTTTTCTGGATTTTTTTGTTATTTGTGCTCTCACTGTTAAAAAAAATAAAACTACCATTAAAATTATAGACAGATAATTTGTGTCAGTGGGCAAATGTACAAAATCAGCAGGGGATCAAATATATATATATATTTTTTATGTTGGGTAAATATGAACAACTTTGTAGGATTCTTTCTGTAAAAAAAACAAGGGTTACAGCATTTTTCAGTTACTTGCTGGTCAAAAAGCGGTTACGCACCAATGCCCAATAGAGAATTACTTTCCAAATAAAAATATGAAAAATGTAATTACCTGCCCCAAAACAATTGTTTGACGTTCTTCATAGCCTTGCTAACGTTAGCTTAGGGTTCCTGGTAGCTGGCTATAGAGAGTTGGTCTAAGTCTTCTTTTGCTTCTTTGCAATTTTTTAAGTGTATGCTGCTGTAGACAAGGGAGGTACTTCTCATCATATTGCTATATATATCATTCAGGTTAAATGTGCCTTCACAAAATAAGCAAATGAGGAAAGCCTGCCTTGCAGAAAGTGATTGGCTGGATCATGATTGTTGGAACAGAACTGGCTGGGATGCCATTAGGGTGTCACTAATTGGCTGTTGGTAGAACAACATTTTTTACAGAAAATGGTTGTATCATAACACTGTATAAAATACAACAGAGAGAAAAAACATGAATCCCTTTTTTTTCTGTTTAATAACTTTGTGACTTTCTGGATAGTATTGAATACTAACATTGACTGACTAATTAATAATTGTATTTAAGCCAACTTAATGCCCCCCCAGGCCCGGGACAACATTCAATGTTAACGTTCACTGCCTGGGGTAATTCATTATTTGTGTTTTGTTTACAACAAAATGGCTTGAACATTGGTACTAAAAAAAATATTAACTCTATTTTAGACTATTCCAGTGGAGTCATTATTTGTCAAATATTACTAAATAACACTTAGTTGTCCAAAACATTTAATGTGTTAGTCTCCAACTCAAGTATTTTTGTTTTAATCAGTTTGTACAAAAGGACTATATTCCAGTTAGTTTCAGTATGGCACTGTCAACTTTAGAGTGATAAAGCCATTCTTTTACTGTTTCCCTCTTCACAAAGAGAGCCTTTCAGTGTGGCCTACTCGATCCTACTCTGATTTGCTCTTTTACTGTGGGTTGTCTGTGGGTCTAGCAGGCGAGGCCGGTGGCAGGCAGTATGGGTCTAGAGCACACAGACTGGTGACCCTGGGTCAGGCTCGGAACTGTCTCTGTTTGTTGCAGCCCTGGCCTGGGTTCAAATAATATTCAACATCTTTCTGAATGGAACATCATATGGGTGGGGCTTGCCTTTTTCTGACAGTTCTATTAGTTCTCAAACCAGACAAGCTCAATCAAGTGTTAATTACAAATTTGAAAGGATTTCAAATCATTGTGCGTGTGTTTGTGTGTCTTGCAGCAGCACTGAGAGGAGTGACCACACGAGACCTCTACAGCCAATATGGGCTTGAGCTGGAGGACTGAGAACGAGTAGGAGAAAGTGGCTGCCCATCCTAAGCTCCTCCTCTCCAGAAGACAGAAAAAAGTCACCAGGCTACAGAGTGTTCTTTTCACTTATAGTTTCCTAAGTTGTGTGATGTTCGAACTAAACAACATGTTTCCCAAAAACAGATCTACGTGGGTATAATTATTTGAATTTGCAAAACTCACACAGTTCTCTGCTGTTTAACACGTCCCCCAATAAGAATATGGCCTATGATTGTACAGCATCTGAAGAAGGGACTAAAGAGATGGTATTTACACTGCTAGGATAAATTAATGGAAGGCTCTAACTGGGTAATTGTATTTTTTCCCCTCCTGTATTGCATTTAGATTAGAAGGTAATGCATTTAATTACATTTTTGATACATGTATAGTATGTGCAAAATATAGAAATTATTTTCTGAATTGCTTGTGAAACATAGCTTAATGTATAAGTAAATTCTATTTATGTAACACTGTAATATTTTCTAAATAAACTCTTTTGCGAGTTAAAGTTTCCAGTAAAGATATATTTTGCAGTACAAAATGTGCCAACATTGTGATTTTAATTTCACTGCACATGTGTTTTGAGTTTATCTATCTATTGCATATGAAAGGCCTGAAGACCAGAAAGAAGAGGCGTTAGTCGTAATCTTTGTGTTACACTGATAAGCGTTTTGTTTAGAGCTTGTTGTGGCTTTTATGCGCTGCCAAGACTTTCCAGAACATTCAATGATCAGTACTGATGTGTTATCTAAGGATTCTCATTTGCATGGGTCAAAGACCGTAGTCTATTCTGACCTCACTGAGAAAATTAGTTGCAAAGATTCCCTCTGTGAATTACAGTATGATCGTAATATCTAATACGTTCTTTGGGACACTTTTTGCAGTATATTTAAAGACAATTGCGCAGTGTCTCGCGGTACTACTATAAAAAAAAGTTTATTTGAAAAAGTTGATATCTGAAAATTGCCACGTCGGTCCATATCCAATCATTTAATTCCGAAATATAACAAGTAAGCCTACAACGCCGCTGCTCTCTAGTGTGTTCAAGGATTTATTAGGGGCATCGATGAGTCTTGTCCAGTTCTAGCGCTCACAAACGTCTCATCGGGTGGTGGTGGTATGACTGTATATGACCGTCTCCCCCACCCTACGAGTTGTAGATATTAGCGTTTACGCGCGTCTCACAGTAGGTCGGTGTCACTACCGGGTGGAAACGACGGTGCACTCTGGTCGGAAGGGCCGCATATCCTTATCAGTAGAATTTCTGCTGCGACAAGCTCCACCTCTTTGTGCCATGGTTTGTGGTAGAGCATGTCACTCATGGTTTACACGTACTGCTCGTTCGTAGCCATATGGGAGGTGGGAATTTACCAGTTATGTAGGGTAGTCGTAGTACAGTTGAATGCAATCAGAGATTTGATAATGACAAGCATCTACGAAATACATGCAGGAAAAGCCTGCGGATAACATGCTTGTAAGCTTATTGTTACGTAAAAAACGTAACGATATTTTATATGCTAGGCTTACGTGTTTATTTGGTTACATTTGCAATATCATGCTGCAAGGGGACATTTCTTAGAAACTTTCCTATTAGTTTCCCGTATCATAAGTCTATTTCCAAGTTAGATTTGCCTTACAATGCGTTCTTGAAATATTGCTGAATTTCCTATTCCCATTTGGCAACGAACGATGCATAATACCGGTGGATATTGAGGGGGCGGGCTCAACAAAGAAAATTATAAGGTCATTTGAATTACTGTAGCGAGCGAGCTCATGGCTACAATGAAGCTGAAAAATGATATCGGTGATAAGAATGAAGAGATGATTTAGATGGGGCAAAGTTGAGCCGAGTAGCCAGGCACATTTGATTTAGCCTAATAGCCTAAACCTGCCGGAGAAAGGACTGCGCTGTTATCGGAGACCGGAGTGTGTGTGTTGTGTGTCAACGCGCAAGTAAACGCCAGAGCTGTGAAAGGCTAAGCCGATCAAGGTGGAATTGTAGCCTACAAAACGGGTCTGGTGTAATACGCACATTATTGTGATTGTGGGAACGTGAAACAAGGTATGTCAACGAATAACACTTGTCATAGGTATTTCCCTCATGGTATGTTTCCGGCACTGTGATTATTTAGAAGCCGAGCTAAAGAGAGGTCTGAAATACGCAGGCTTCACCAACTGTCCTTTAACAACCTTGCACGGAGCCTGTGTTTGAATGGACCAGGTTTGAATCTGTAGCAAGATTGTATTCCATTATGTTGGTCCATTAGGACTAAAGCTACAGCGATCCGTCAGTGCCAATAGTGCGTTTTGCGGAAAACAGGATACAATTAGCAGCGTTGACAATAAATTTATGAGGCTACCGCACAGAATGGATACGCCGTCTCATTCAACATCGCTGATGCTGCTTTCATCTTATCACCTTAGTCGATACATCGGACTTTCGATCGAACGTTGAGCCTAAAAACAGTTGTGGAGTACAAACGATTCTGAATATATATTTGGCCTGGTCGCGCACATGGCATTGCTGCTGCTGGGGATGGTCAGCCTTTTTTTATTTCCCAATTCCGCAGTACTGCTGCTATGATGGTACGCAAGTTACGTTTCCGGGATGTACAGAGACTGTAGCCCTGATCTATAACCGTAGGCCAAAGATGATCAGGTTAGCACATTTTGTTTAGGTTGGATGGGGATAAAGCCTAGTACCATTTTATAACTTTCTGTGGGCTATAGCCTACCATAGCACAGGATACTGTATATATGTAATTGTCAGAGCATCTAGTACCCCATGTCGAAAATGAACCTCTACGTTGACATGTTCATGATCACTTAAATCTCCGGTGGACATATTTCGAGATTTTTACTTCTTGGTTACCAATATAATCACGATGCTGCGACCTCATAATGGAAAAAACATTGGAAATAAGAAACTGTTATTGTTGACGCCAATGGGTAGATGCACTGCAGCCATTGGCTCCTATTCCATTAATAAATGAAAGGCATTGGTGATATCAGGTAGCTAGCACTAAGAGCGGCGTACTTCAAATTATTGTTCCCGTGGGTCCGATGTCCTGTTTCAATACTAATGTACCAATTTTACGTAATCTGTGAGTGTTTGCAATAAATGTTTGGGATGTGCAGAACAACTCCACAATCCTCACGTGTTGCACACTGTTATGACGCTGTTAAACCATAATCAACTGAACAAATATTTAATACCAAAACATACATTTGGGCTGGTTTTGTACTCAGGCCCCTAAATTGACATAACAAAACCTGGACCTTGCGAAAATGTGCAAGCGTAGGGCCTATAGTGTTAATTCCACCTAGAGTAGAACTAATGTAAAATAGGAAACCATTAAGTGGAGGAAAAGCATGTGTATTACAAAGATAATCTATAGATTTAGAACAGAAAAGGTTTGAGGCCCCTCTCCCTTCATGGAGAAAAGCCTGAATGAACAGAATGTATCTACTACATTTGCTGACATCAGCAACATTACATGCCAGACCCAAATACCCCTGGATTTGAATGCTGCTTATGAAAGGCTGAGATACAGGGAACTGAAATTATATAATCCTTAGACCGACCTATCGACACTTGCCTAGTGCCAAAGGTCAGACTGAAGGCAACGTAACAGTATATGAGATAACACTTATTCAGTTATCTTGTATTGTAAGTTATTCAGTTGAAGCTCCCGTCCAGAGAGAATCAAAACTTATTCTACAAAGGAAGTTGTAACCACCAGAGCCACTTACCACAGGTTCATTCAAAGGGCAACTTTTGAAATGGAACTATTGATAGAGACACAATAAAAAATAGCAGGAGTTAAAGACTTTGTTCATGCTTTATAACATAACAGAATTTTTGCTCAGCCTTCTTAAAAGTTGTTATTTGCAATTGAAGACCACCAAAGCTCCCTCGCACATTACTAAGAAATACAGGACTTATAATTTATGCGTAATATTTTTTGAATCAAGAGCATGTGAAGTCAACTTGAATCTAAATGAGTCACCTAGAAGATGTTCTAAAAATGGATATTGTGTCTTCCCATTATTACTTCCTGTCTAGGATGATGCGTCTGGCCTGCTGCACTGCCCTGCTCTTCGTCCTCCGTCTCCTGGTTGGTCTGCCCTGGTACCAGGTGGTCCCGTCCATCTTCATCTTCTACCTGGGTTCTGGAGGCTGGAAATTCATCTACATCTTTGCTAAGACCATCGGCAGGGACTTACAGTGAGTCAGAATGTAGTGTGGTATGAGGCGTGTCTGTTTTGGAAGTCAATAGATTCATTTTCGAAGTCCCTAAACAGCAGCACTGCAAATGTAGTTAATTGTCTCCCAGAAGAAAAAAGCAGCATGTTCCTGTAAGACTGGAAGGAATGTGCCACAGCAGGGACTAATGTGAGAGACTAAATGTTCTAGGGAGAACTGAGAAGGGAAAACAAACAGACAGGTGTTGTGTTCTGTGTGCCAAAATGGTGTGGAGCTAGGGTCTCACTACAGAAGTGCAATTTTTTGTGGGCAATTTTTTATCAAATTTTAAGTGTCTGGTATTAATGAATAAAATATTGACTGTTTTTCAATCATCAGAGGAAAAGTATTAATACATGTGAAAATAGATTGAGGGTAGGCTTAATTAACATACATCGTACAAGATTAGATAGAATTCAGTCAACGCCACATTTAAGTAGCTGTCTCTCACTGAAGTACTTTGAATAGTCTCGTCTCTCCAGCCAAATGGTGAGAACTTGAATCGCAGTGTGTAAGGCTGTATCTTATTTCAATCTTAGAATCTCATAGAAATACATTTTCATTTAGATGCCATTTAAAAGATTTGACACGGAAGAACATTGTAGTAAGTCTACTTACTATATTATCTGCGTCATTGTGTTATGGAATAAGGTAATGTGCAGTCAATACGAAACAGTACTCATATTTTGTACTTAAATAATGTACATCTGGTACAACCAGAAAAGGACTGGCCACCACCCAGTGTCTTCTCTAGGTTTCTTCTCTAGTTTTGACCCTGCTAGGAAGTTTTACCTAGCCACTGTGTGTTGACTTTTGTTGCTTGCTCTTTCAGGTTTCAGGCTAGATATCTATAAAAGCTGTTGTGACAACTGCCAATGTAAAAAGGGATTCATAAAATACATTTTACTGATTGAGGACAGAATATTGTTCAAAATGAAAAGAAAATATGTCAAACATCTATGTTATCCAAAGAAATCCTACACTCATGTTATTTTAACATTCTCTTAATCAAACATAATTTTCTAATGTTCTACTTTATTGTTATTTATATTTCATAATAATTCTTAAAATAATTTGGATATGTTCTGACTGCAATAAGGGCACAGTGGAATTGAGTGTTTTCTGACAGTACCTGTACCAACAAAAGGCCTCCTCAGGGGGGTATAGTGACAGACAAAGCTCTACAATGGATTATGAAATAAGCAGCACCAACTTGGAGCAGTTCCAGAACTTTTTTGTCCAACCGATACTTTCACAATAGTGAGTGCTGTAGGAGTGGAATTGTCACTGACAAGAAAATCTGCATATTCTCGTAAGACAAGCTCTAGTGTGACCGGGAAGTCTAATGTTATTAGTCAGATATGAAGGTATGTCTAAAAGGACTGAGGAAGAATGCAGAAACAGTGAGAGAAAGGGTGCGTGTGCTTAGGTTTGTGTTGTCAGTGTTCACTGCTAAAAAGTTTTCACCATGGTTACAGCCCCATCCCCTCGGACCCAAGTAATCTATACATGTTGGCAGGTTAAGAATGGTCTGGAATTATGTAATAGTGGTGGAATTGCAGCTTTGCAAACATTGACGGTTAGGGGTTAAGTACCCTTAGTTGTTGCAACTGTGCCGGGTCTTTGTCTTAATCTAGCCCTGTTTTTTGGCCAGTAGACCTGGGATCAAAAAAGTACTTGCATATTGTTTCACTCCTGCGATGTATTAGAAATATTTCAAATACACTTGTGTGTAGATGAAGGTGTCTGAAATGGTAGTAGTTCATGTAGACCTTCACAATTAATCAAAGGTATTTAGTGGTGTTCAGTTATATTTATCTTCAGTTAGTCCCTCCATAAATGTTTCTTGGTAAATATAAGATGAAATACTTTTAGAAATGCGTACTTGAAAATTTAGCAATTGTGTCTGCCAATTGGATTTCAAAACCAACCTTCTCAAATGAAAGTTTTTGGGCTATGTGTTCTTCAATATAAAATAAACTCATATTGGAACCCAGGACTGCTATATACTAGGATTTCTACAACTTTGCTAGAATAGACTAAAATGTTGAATAGAATAGTAAAAGACCTAAACCAGACAGATAAATCTGGGATTGGTACAATAGTGTGTCAAGGTTCAGCAGTGCTGTACACCTAATGAGTAAGGCCTCGCTCCCTTCCCCCATATTACACTGTTCAGTGATAAAACAGGAAGTAGTTAAAGGCCAGAGACGCCCAACACCCTGGAGTATCTATCTGCAAAGGAAGAAGCTGTTTTTTGGGTGACTCAGCACAAAGACATTAATTACGTTTTACCTGCCTGTTCAGAGGGACCACCTCAAACATGGATGGACCTCTGTGGCTAATTCAGAACAAGAATAGAACAGCTACTATCATACAAAGTGTACTGCTCTCACACTAAAACTATACAGCATAAAAGCTAATGGTTATGGGAGGTGTAGCTAGCAAGGCCACCTTTCTGCCAGCTCTCACAAACAGAATGTTTTTATTGCTTGTGTGAAATCTAGACTTAGTCATTCCACTCCACTTTGTGGTACACACCAAGATTTAGCAATTTGAACACCTATTGTACTAATCTGTTTTCGAGTCTTTAAATGCATGCTTTTGCGAAACACTGGTTTTACAATTACAGACGGTTGGCTATAGTTTTATCCGATTATTTGTTTCTCAATCTACTATAAAATGGCAGTTTTTAAGAATGCTGTCTAGAATTCTAGCATGTTCACAATTTTATCTTTGATACCAAAAGCAAAGCAGAGAGATTGTATTTTTTCGTTATTACAGTTGTGCTCATAAGTTTGCTAGATACCCTGGCAGAAATTGTGATATTTTGGCACTGATATTGAGAATATGACACATCATGCAAAAAAACTCTTATATTTAAGGATAATGATCAAATTAAGCCATTCATTTTTACATAGTTGTTTGGCTCCTTTTTTAATCATAATAATAACAGAAATCATGCAAATGGCCCTGATCAAAAGTGTACATGCCCTTAAATGTTTGGCCTTATTTCAGACACAAGGTGACACACACAGGTGAAAATGGCAATTGAAGGTGAATGTCCCACACCTGTAGCTCTTTAAATTGCAATTGGTGTCTATGTTTAAATAGTCAATGAGGTTGTTAGCCTTTACGCGGATGCACTGAGCAGGCTAGAGACTGAGCAATAAGGAGCAGAAAAGGACTGTTAAAAGACCTGCGTAACAAGGTAATGAAACTTTACAAAGATGGAAAAGGGCATACAAAGATATCAAAATCCTTGCAAATGCCAGTCAGTACTGTTCAATCACTTATTAAGAAGTGGAACATTTGGGGATCTCTTGATACCAAGTCAAGGTCAGGTAGACCAATAAACATTTCAGACAATACTGCTAAAAGAATTGCTCGGCATACAAAGAAAAAAACACAGGTAACCTCAGGAGAAATTCAGGCTGCTCTGGAAAAAGTTGTATTGTTTCAAGGAGCACAATACGACAAAACAGAAATGTGCTGTGTAGTTGAGTTGCCAGAAAGATGCCTTTACTGCACCAATGCCACAGAAAAGCCTGGTTACAACATGCCTGACAGCAACTTGATACGCATCACAGTTTCTGGCACACTGTAATTTGGAGTGACCATAATCAAGCTTTGTGGTCACAACCATAAGTGCTATGTTTGGAGAGGGGTCAACATGGCCTATAGTGAACAGATTACCATCCCCACTGTGAAGCATGGGGGTGGCTCACTAAGTTTTAGGGGTCTGTGAGCTCAAAAGGCACAGGGAATCTTGTGAAAATGTATGGCAAGATGAATGCTGCATGTTATCAGAAAATACTGGCAGACAATTTGCATTCCTCTGCACGAAAGCTGCACATGGTACACTCTTGGACTTTCCAGCACGACAATGACAGTAAGCACTAGGCCAAGTTGACACTAGTGGTTGCAGAAGAAAAAGGTGAAGGTTATAGAGTGGCCATCACAGTCTCCTGACCTTATTAACATCAAGCTACTCGGGGAAGATCTCATGTGTGGTTCATGCAAGACGTCAAAAGACTGCATGACCTAGAGGCATTTTGCCAAGACGAATGGGCAGCTATACCACCTGCAAGCATTTGGGGCCTCATAGATAACTATTACCAAAGACTGCATGCTGTAATTAATGCTAAAGGAGGTGATACACTGTTTTAAGAGCTGAAGGTATGCAGACTTTTGAACAGGGGTCAGTTCATTCTTTTCTTTGTTGCCATGATTTGTTCAGTTGAAAGTGAATCCCATAAGAAATAAAACACATGTGTTTTCTTTTACAAATGGTACATACAGCTCTGGAAAGAAAAGACCACTCCTAATTTTTAAATCAGCCTCTACATGTATTGCAGCCATTCCATTCCAGGGTCTGTTAAATTCCAACACAAGAACACCTCATTTTACTTTGAGGTACTGATTAGGAGATGACCTAAACCAAATCTAATTTACCAAGGAACAGTATAAAAACCACTGCAGTGGTCATTACTATCTTCTTGCATTAGGACCACCTTGATGGCAAAAAGGTGCTAGTAGTACCTCAAAGCTAATTTGAATTAAAAAAGGAACTATTCAGCATGACAAAAGAGGTAAAAAGAATAGCTTTGAGTGAGGAAAATGGTTCAATTCTGGCTTTACCTGCAGAGGGATACAGTGAGTATCAGGTTGCTTCCATCCTGAAAATTTCAGACTGCGGTTCATAAAAACAAGGTCAAACAACAGACATTGGGGACAACAAAGCTACAGACTGACAGAGGGCGAAAACGACTGTCCACTGACCGAGATAGCTGAAGGTTGAAGGTTGGGGTGAAGTGCACAGCGAGGATGGTTCGAAACAGGCTCCTAGGTGCAGTGCTGAAGTTGTGCAAAGCTAGAAAAAAAAACTTCATCAATGAGAAGCAAAGAAGAGCCAGCCTGAAGTTTGCAAAAGACCGTAAGGATTGGACCTTAGAGGAATGGAGTGAGTTCATCTTCTCTGATTAGTCCAATTTCCAGCTTTGCCCAACACCTGGTCTTCTTATGGTCAGACAGAGACCTGGAGAGGCCTACAAGCCACAGTGTCTCACACCCACTGTAAAATTTCGTGGAGGATCGGTGATGATCTGGGGATGCTTCAGCAAGGCTGGAATCGGGCAGATATGTCTTTGTAAAGAACGCTTGAATCAAGCCACGTACAAGGTTATCCTTGAAGAAAACCTTGTTCCTTCTGCTCTGACAATGTTCACCTACTCTGAGAATTGTTTTTATCAGCAGAACAATGCTCCATGCCACACATGCCAGGTTAATCAAGGTGTGGATAGAGGACCACCATTACAAGACCATGTCATGGCCAACCCAATCTCCAGACCTAAACCTAATTGAAAACCTCTAGAATTTGATAAAGAGGAAGATGGATGGTCACAAGCCATCAAACTAAGCTGAGCTACTTGAATTTTTGTGCCAGGAGTGGCATAAAGTCACCCAACAGCAATGTGACTGGTGGAGAGCATGCCAAGATACATGAAAGCGGTGATAAAAAAATCAGTTTTTTGAACTAAATTAAAACATTTGTATTTTGTTGTTGAAAAATGAATATGAATTTGTTTTCTTTGCATTATTTGAGGTCTGAAAATAATGCTTTTTTTTTTTGTTTGCCCGGTTGTTGTTTTCTACAAATAAATATTCTAAATTACAATATTTTTTATTTGGAATTTGGGATTCATTTTGTCAGTAGTTCATAGAATAAAACAGACATTTTTATTTTACTTAAACACATACCTATGAATAGTAAAACTAGAGAAACTGATCATTTTGAAGTTGGGCTGTATATTACCAAGGGTATGAGCACAACTGTACATTCACTGCCGTATAGCACAGCGTTCCATGTCGCATATATTTATGTCACAAATTATAAGAAAACCAAACATAGTCTCAGTAAGTTGTTTGGCCACCACAAGCTACCGGAACAATTTTACTGCACCTTGGCATGAACTGTCCTTGTCTCTAAAACTCTTCTGGAGGGACAAAAACATTCTTTTAAAAGAAATTCCCCATTTGGTGTTTTGATGATGGTGGTGGAAAGCATTGTCTAACACCAGCCTCACACCTCTAAGTGTTCAATTGGGTTGAGATCTGGTTGCTGAGAAAGCCATGGGATATGATTTACATCATTTTCATACTCATCAAACTATTCAGTGACCCTTTGTGCCCTGTGGATCGGGGTGTGGTCACCCTGAAAGAGACCACTCCCAACAGGATAGAAATGTTTTACCATTGGACAAAGATGATCACTCATAAATAAAAATACATTTGTAATGATTTGCAATGACCTTTCCCTCTAAGGAGACAAGTGGACCAAACCATGCCAGGAAAATGCCCGACACAGCTCTTCCAATCCCAAGTTCCAACACTATTTACTGATGTCTTTGCCATAGATCTAAATGTAGGTGTCACTTTAGTCACTGTTCCTATTGAAACACTTGCCAGTTGAGAAGTCTTTGTGACTGAAGCTCCTGCCATCAATGCCCCAATAATGAACCCTCTTTCAAAGTCACTTAGATCCGTAACTCTTGCCATCTTGATCCAAAATCAAGGTCTATTGGGCCTGCTCAGTATTGTTACAGATGCCACAGAATATGTTAGGATGTTAATTGCTTGATTGTATCATGCAGTACACCTGTAAGCATCTGCACTCATTTTGTTCTTCCACTCATTTATTCAGGTTTTTCCTTTAATTTATCACCTGTCTTGAGAGTGATATCGTTTTGAGAATGGGAGGCTTGCCCTTCTGTTTGGCTCCTAATAAATTAAACCCAGTTTATCGCCTTAACATGAATATTATTGCGTGTTTTAGAAATGTAGCACCTTAAAGCTGTTTGTATTCTACTTGTTTTGTATGCTTATTTTCACCATGTCCTTGACCTCCCTCCACAGTGCGGCAGGCGTCCTACTCAAGGTGAAATGGAATGTCAAGCGGCACTTGCGAGAACGAAACACCCTTCCCAAGATCTTTGCCGAGACTGTGCGTCGCCATGGGGACAAGACTGCGCTAATCTTTGAAGGCACGGGTGAGAAATGGTCTTTCCGGGAGCTGGACGAGTACTCCAACCGTGTGGCCAACCTGCTGCTTCTGAGGGGCTTCGTAGAAGGAGACGTGGTGGCTCTCTTTATGGAGAACCGCTCCCAGTACGTGGGCCTCTGGCTGGGCATGGCCAAGATCGGTGTGGAGGCTGCCCTGATCAACTTCAACCTGAGGCTGGAGGCCCTCGTTCACTGCGTCACCATCTCCAATGCCAAGGCTGTGGTGTTTGGCAGTGAGCTGACTGAAGGTGAGGATGGGTAAATGTTGGGAATTGGCTTATTCCTTACAATTTATAATGTATTCATTTGTATCGGTTTAGGGAGTGTTTTTATGTTTTGTTTGACAGAGACTGTGGGGAAAGATTATTTTTTTTGGATGGTTTTGCTGAAATGACAGGATACTAATCCTTGCTGCAGAATTAGTCACTGCTGGACTGGAGTCTAATCCAGTAAATGTTGCACTGGAGGCCGCAACTTGGAACACTGGACCAACCTAGACCACAGATATTCCCTATACTTAAAAAAATCAAGGAATGTTCTCTATTTGAAAAGCTTTCTAGTCCAGCACCACTATTTATCTGGGTTTTGTATTGTTTTGTGAATGTTTCTTGAGTGTAAAATTGTTTAAACCTTAACTTGTTGAGCCATGATAAGCAGGAGGTATCCTTTCTGACAATGAATGTGGTCTAGTTTAAAGTCATGATGCAGAATTGATTCATATCACATTTGTCTTTACCTGTGATTGAGAACCTGCGTCCCTCCATGTTTAAGTACGCCAAATTCAATCAGCACATTTTCCAACCACAATAACGCAGACAGGGGAGAGACATATAGTTTTACTCTTTCTTCCTCCAGCCGTTTGCGAAGTACACAGTTCCATGGGGAAGACAGTGCAGATGTTGTGTTCAGGGGACTTTGACTCAAAACGTGTCCCTGTGGGGACAGAGAGCCTGGAGCCTCTACTGGACGCCAGCCCCAGCCACCTCCCCAGCCGCCCAGAGCGCTGCTTCACAGGTCAGTTAATCAGACAAGTCCATCCCATCACAGGGTATTAGGAGCTAAAGCCTGGGCTTGTGCTACTCGTTTTCTCCTTTGATCATCTTCCCTTTTGGAGTGCTTCCATTGCTTCTGCCGTGTTGGTGAAGGCCATCATTTGTGCTGGTTCCTCCGCTTTGTTGCTTTCTTATTTTGACCTGTTTTCCCCTTGTCTCAATGCGCGTGTTCACTGATTCATGGTCTGTGCCTTTCAGATCGTCTGTTTTACATCTACACATCCGGCACCACCGGGATGCCCAAAGCTGCCATTGTGGTCCACAGCAGGTAGTCACTCATCGGTTTATATGATCTCTTTGCACCAGGGAAGGCTGTTCAGATGCAGTGTTAGAGGGGGAGATGACACCGTACATTGCAGACATGATTGAGCAGAAAGTACCTGTCAGTGGATCCTGCACCTTTATCTATCTCTCTCCCACCCCCCCTTTCTCCCTTCCCCCGGTGCTTGGTGTAGGTACTACCGCATGGCTGCGTTGGTGTACTACGGCTTTGGGATGACATCGGATGACGTGCTGTACGATTGCCTTCCACTCTACCACTCCGCAGGTAACGCTGAGAGCTATGCTGTGTGTTTGTGCTGTGTTTGTCCTTGCGTTTGTGTGTGCGCACACATGCTAAGTGTGTGTTCTCTCTGAAACTCTTTCCCTCCTCCTCAGGTAACATAGTCGGAGTGGGGCAGTGCCTGATCCACGGCATGACTGTGGTCATCAGGAAGAAGTTCTCCGCCTCCCGATTCTGGGACGACTGTGCAAAGTACAACTGCACGGTGAGACACACATGTACACACAAAGCTAGCTGACTCAGTGTTGCTCGGTTTTAATAATATATCTGTACTGAATTGTTAAGCAGGGATAAAAAGGTTTTTGTTTTGAGTAAGGGGTCAAAAGAAGGCGTTTTCCAATTCTTGTTCAACAGGGCTGATAATTACTTACAGAAAAGCTTAACTATATCTCAGGGAGATTTAGGTTTGGGAAATCTCAGATAAATCAATTTATTAGATATGTCGGATTTATCTGATATGAATATTTTGGCTATTAACTTAAAGGTTATTTGGCTAAAGCAAGGGAAGGCGACATGAGCATGAAACCTTTTTTCTACATTGTATTTAACTTTACTGACCTGGAGTCCAAGGTGAGTCCCTGATTGATTAGGAGAGGATGAAAAGGACAGTTCCCCAGCCCTGGGAAGAAGGGCCCATATTATTGATATATTTTTTGTATTATACCAGACTGGCTGAGTGACTGATTTTCTTTCTTTCTGTTTTCAAGATTGTCCAGTACATAGGAGAGATCTGCCGGTACCTATTGAATCAGCCAGTGAAAGATATCGAGCGAAAACATAAGGTCCGCATGGCCCTTGGAAATGGCCTGCGTCAGTCCATCTGGGAGGAGTTCACCAACCGCTTCAACGTGACACAGATAGCCGAGTTTTACGGAGCCACAGAGTGTAACTGCAGCCTTGGCAACTTTAACAACATGGTGAGGCACCAGGCAGACATTTAATTTTTTTGCTTGTTGTATATTATGTCGCGTTCAATCATTAGGAGTAAAAATTAGGGTATTAGTGGTCTGACATGAGTGGGTTACGGGGCCATTCTCTGAATTCATTCTGTTCCATTTACACAACGCTACATTACTTTTTCTGTGATACAGACAGGAGCTTGTGGCTTCAACAGCCAGATCCTGCCTTTTATCTACCCAATCCGATTGGTGAAGGTGAATGAGGAGACAATGGAGCTTATCAGAGGACCCGACGGAGTGTGCATCCCCTGCAAGCCTGGTTCGTCATCACCCTTCTAATGCATAAACAGTCACCTGAATATGGTTGGGGGAGGGTGTTCGAATCTGTTCATACATTCCATTATATGTTCACTAGCCCTGATTGATTCTGTATCACCTGGTACATCAAGCGGGTCATTCCCTATCCTTTCAGGCCAGGCAGCAGGGTAAGGTAACTCAAGGTAACTCAAGGGGTAGATGAAATCAGCAAGGGGGCTGATTTCGCTTCAGTTCTAGCAATTATATTTTATTGAATTCATCTTCACCCTAACAGAAGAAGAAACAAAGTTTAAATGCGAAGATCATTAAGTGAATTTGCGGTGTCAAGTTGCCATGAAATGTGTAGCTTTATCTCAGCTATGCTCCATGGGCCACGAACCAACTAATAAGAACTTATTCACTATACAGGCTACAAATTATTCACAACAGGTTATACACCTACAAAATCTATGTAAATGCAGCCGCCACAACACCCATTGCAGGAGTTTTCTCAATTAGAATTTTTTTTTTGAAGAATAAACTTTATTACCAAACGGCCCTAAATAGTTGCCTTTTACGCATTTAAACAACACTGCACATACAATGTGGAATTTCTTATTAGTTGTTCTATAGATCTATGGAGATGCATCTATGGACAGCTGTCTCTAACACATAGCCCGCTTCAAACATGGAAAATCATGCCACTCAAGAGTATAGCAAGTTGAGACTTGGCACATGCACTTCTGTGAATCAAATTCGACCTAGATCCCTAATCTAGCTCTACCAGTGCCTTGAACTAGTTGCTATTAGATTAACATTTATGTGGGCTGCCGCTGGGATAGGATTCTAGGCTAACCTTATGGGTTACCTGAGCTGTTTCCGGTTCCAAGATCTTCAAGAACGGTCGGAGGTTGGGAGAACTGTGGAACCATTATCCAACCGGTGCTTGTAGGCAACCTGGTCTCAGGGGACTACGTTGACTATTTTACGTAAATCATTGACAGCCAAATTTGGAAGATATATTTCTTTAGGTAAAGTACCGTTAGAGTAATTATCCCTCCCAAAAAATTGAAAGGGCGGGTTTCAAACCCAGGTTCTTCCGCTCCGCAGATGAGTGCTTTACCACTGCTCGAAATAGGAACTTCCTTATAGAGGAAGCAAGGAGTGGAGTTACATCATCAATATGTTGTATGTTGCTAAGTGATTTTCTTTCTAACAATAACTAAAACCTTAACCCTAACCGTAACCCCAGTGCTGTGATACCTATCCCTAACCAAACCTTACCTAATCTTTTTCGTTTTCAAACCGTGACTCTAGTGCTGGTGATACCTAACATTACCCTAACTTTAATCTTTAATTACAAATTGTAGCAACTTTGGTAAGCCCATTACTTGTCCCCCTGAAATCCATAATCCCTGTGTGGAGCAAAGTGTAGGGCGCTCTGCTTCAGAGATGAATGTTGCTGGTTAGAAACACGGCTTGGATGTTTTGTGCAAATTCGCAATGTATGATAATTTTTTGTACTGTTTGTAACATATTATACATTTTATTAGTGTTCATAACATATGTTCTGTTTTAGCCAATTTGTGATGTATTATATGTTTTGGTAGCGCATTGTAATGTAACCTGACGTAACAACACATCATACGAAAAGTGTGATGGATTTACATAAAATAATCTGCGTAGTCCCCTGAGATCAGGTTGTTGTAGGAGAGTGTTGTGGGAGTGCAGCTATCTGGATATCCACAGCATCATCATTGGCAGGCTTGTTTGTGGCATTAGTAGTGGTGGTTGCTGGTGCTGCAGCTGCTGGTTGCTTTCCTGGATACTTTGGCAATTACTTTCTGATATCCTTTATTGTTTAAGCAAATCAATTGGTTTGAACAAGTTAATGGGATATGGTTAATTGCTAACAATTGTTGTTTTTTACAGCTAGCTAAAATGTTAGACTACACTAAACTATTTTGAAGCAAAGCGGTTAACTTGATCCACTTTACTAATCAGAATGAAATATGTGTATTCATTAATGGGCGATAGACTTTAAATTACATTTTTAAATGAAGACTACATCACAAATCTTTTTCTCAGAAAGCAATTCTTCACTCCATGAAAAAACCTTCAACGTTTTATTCTGGCGATAGGGTTAGAAAACGTGGGTCCGGGGTAAATGTTGGAACAGTGGCATTCACATAGTAACTGTTTTCAGTTTTTCTTCCCACAAACGTTTTCTTTTTAATATATAATGCACAACACTATCAGCACCTTGTTCATGATACAAGACAGGCAGCCTGTGAGGAAAATAAACCATTCACCTTTGACTTTACTTACCACTGTTGCGCCTCTCCAGGAACCATCACCTTATCGTGGTGGAGAGTTTTGTGTGTTCCTATGAACTTGAGGGCTGTGTTGTCTGGGTCTTAGTGCTCCTGGTAGGGTTTCCCATGGCAAAGTAGTCTCAGGGGAGGGACCAGACTAAGAATTGTTCACAAACACTCTATGCACCATCAAGGAAGAAGAGGAATTACCCTGCCCGGAGGAAGCCTGGGGCCACAGTCTGGAGACAGGCCCAGAGGGAGGGCTCGTCCGAGAGTGCCTAGTGGCCAGGTTTGCCACAGAGCCCGGTCGGCATTGCGCGAAAAAGAACGTGGCACCCCTCTCTCTATCCTATGGGCCCACCACTCATGGGAGGAACTGCTGGGTCTGGTGTGCTGCCGTATGGGTGCCAGTGAAGGCCAGGGGCCTCAACGGACCAGACCCGGAGGGCAGGGGCTGGCACTGGGGATGGGGAACGTCACCTCTCTGTGGGGGAAGGAGCTGAAACTTGTGGGGGGGTGGAGCACTACCACTTAGATCTGTTGGGGCTTACATCCATGCACACTCTCGGTTCTGGAAAAGTACTCCTGGATAAGGGATGGACTCTATTCCTCTCTGGAGTTTCCCAGGGTGTGAGGCCCCCGGCTGAACACCTCTATGTTCGAGTTTACCCGGTGGATGAGGGGGTCACCTCTCTATGTCTGCAGGTTGTGGGGGGAAACTTGGAATGTATTTTGTGCATATTCCCCAAACAGCAGTTTGGATTATTTGGCCTTCTTAGAGACCCTGAATGGAGTCCTGTATGGGGCTCCAGTAGGGGACTCCATAATTCTGCTGGGGGACTTTAACAGGCATGTGAGCAATAATGGAGACACCTGGAGAGGCGTGATAGGGAGGAATGGCCTCCCTGATCTGAACTCAAGTGGTCGTTTATTGTTAGAGTTCTGTGCTAGTCATGGATTATCTATAATAAACACCATGTTCGAACATAAGCACAAACACCACGTTCGAACATAAGCATCCTTTGGAGCATTGAACCCGAGTGGTCGAAATTCAAAGCTTCCATTGCCGAAGCTGCGGTGGGGAGCTGTGGTCTTACGGTCCTCAAGGGGCGGTAACCCTAGAACACCTTGGTGGACACCGGTGGTCCGGGAAGCCGTCTGACTGAAGGAGGCCTTCCAGGATGTGTTACCACAGAGGATTCCGGAGTCAGTTGAGAAGGGCTGCGACCTCTGATGCGAAAGAGGCAAAACAGCTGTGTACAGTATGGATGGGACACTGTTGACCTCAACTGTGGAAGTAATTGGGCAATGGAAGGGACACTTTGAGGATCTTCTTAATCCCACTAACACACCATATTTAGTAGAGGCAGAGCTGGAGGCTGATGGGGAAGCATTGTCAATCTCCTTGGCAGAGGTCACTCAGATAGTCAAACCACACTACAGTGGAAAAGGCGATTGATGAGATTCATCCAGAAATGTCAAAAGCTTTGGATGTGGAGGGGATGTCTTGGATGACACGGCTCTTCAACTTTGCCTGGGAGTCGAGTCAGTGCCTAAGAAGTGGCGGACCGGGTGTTGGTTCCCCTGTTCAAAAAGGGGGACCAAAGGGTGTGTGCCAATTACAGGGGTATCACACATCTCAGCCTCCCTGGGAAAGTCTTCTCAAAGGTGCTGGAAAGGAGGGTTCAGCAGATAATCGAACCTTAGATTGAAGAGGAACAATGCAGATACCATCCTAGTCATGAAACAACCGACTAGCTCGTTACTCTTGCAAGGATCCTGGTGGGGGCCTGGGATTATGCCCATCCAGTCTACATGTGTTTTGTGGATCTGGAGAAGGCATGTGACCAGGTCCCCTGGGAGATACTATGGGAGGTGCTGTGGGAGTATGGGGTGAGGAGGTCCCTTCTTAGGACTATCCCTGTACGTCCAATCCCTTACTACCGAGTTCTCGGTAGTAAGTCAGACTCATTCCAACGGTGGTGCTGCGCTTTGTCACCAATCCCGTTTGTAACATTAATGGACAGGATATCGAGTCGCAGTCGGGGTGGGGAGGGGTTGCAGTTCGGTGGGTTGGGGATCTCATTGCTGCTCTTTGCAGATGATGTGGTCCTGATGGCATCATCGGTCTGTGACTTTGAGCACTCACTGGACCACTTCACAGCCGAATGCAAAGCAGTTGGGGGGAGCATTAGCACCTCTAAATCTGAGGCCAGCAGGAAACCGATGGAGTGCCTCCTCCGGGTAGGGAATGAGGTGTTACCCCAAGTAAAGGAGTTCAAGTATCTCACTTGTTCACGAGTGAAGGGACAATGGAGTGGGAGATTGGCCGGAGAATCGGTGCAGCGGAGGCTGTATTGCATTCGCTTTACCACACCATTGTGAAGAAAAAGGGAGCTGAGCCGCAAGGCAAAGCTCTCGATATACCGGAACATTTTCTTTCCTACCCTCACCTGTTGTCATGAAAGCTGGGTCATGAACGAAAGAACTTGATTGCGGGTACAATCGGCTGAAATTAGATTTCTCAGAAAGTTGGCTGGGGTTTCTCTTAGAGATAGTATAAGAAGGTCAGTCATCAGTGAGGAACTCTGAGTAGAGCCGCGGTTCTTTTGCATCGAAAGGAGCCAGTTGAGGTGGTTTGGGCATCTGGTAAGGATGCCCCCAGGATTTCTCCCTAGGGAGGTGTTCCAGGCATGTCCAGCTGGGAAGAGACATCGTGGTTGGCCCAGGACTAGGTGGAGAGATTATATTTTGACAATGGCCTGGGAACGCCTCAGGATCCCACAGTCATAGCTGGCAAATGAGTCTTAGGAAAGGGAAGTTTGGGATCCCCTGCTGGAGCTGCTGTCCCCGCAACCTGACACTGGATAAGCGGATTAAGGTGAACATGAAGATCACTGTTGAGCTCTCTCATTCTAAAAATCCAGCCATATAATTATCCATTCATGAAATTAAATCACACACTGTAGGATTCTCCTTGCCCTGGGAATATGCACAAACATTTACGGTTTGTGAGAGTGGCATTAATCATTTCGGGCCAGCGATAAATCACAGAACGGCATCACCCATTGTAGAACATGATGCTTTCCAACAATGTAATCCACCAAATCACACTTCAGGATGATCTGTTACCAACGTATGCCAGAGGAGCCACCTTTCGGGGAGAGAAAGCAGAGATGCTGTTTCCTTCATTATAATTTCAGGCTTCTCAACTGGAATAACTACCTTTTGGGGGGAAAGAATATATACATTGCTCAGGGTTTATTTTAACCAGCAAATGCCAGCTTTTTGCCGGTATTAAGTAGTTGTCCAACAGATGAAAATATCAACGGCTAAAATGTTCAGTGGGAAATATGCCAAATAAATAGATTAATAGCATATTAAATTGCTGAATATTGTGCTGCCGATATGATCTGTTGCCAAGAAAACAGCAAGTCTCTGCTGTTTCAGTAAGACGTTACTGAGTGTTTGGTCATGTGACTAAGCGTGGCATGAGATTCAAAAGCTGAACACTAGCAGTAACACCAGCATACACGTTTAATATGCAATGGGACAACATATATTTATATCCATTCATTTTAATGTATTTTCTAATTAGAAAATATTGTTGGAAATGACAATTCTATTTACAATATTTGTCAAAATATTTTACACACGTATGAATGATTTTTTATTTTGTCAATCAGAGTTGGTCTAACAAATACGCGACTGAAATACATTTTCTATTAACTTCACACAGAGCTGTCAAACGCTCTTCTGCACCCATGGCCAAATGATGTCAGTTTGGATACTTAATTATGTAATATTCGCGACAGCCCTAGTTGAAGCCTAAATGCACATTTCACTTATATTTTGAAGAGTTCATTCTGCTGACTAATTTAAATAAAAAACTTTTGTTGTATCGTAACATTTGTCTTTTATTGCTGTTTAAATGTAGGCAATTATGTGGCTATTTAAAACATATCCGGTAGCTTTTCTATATGGCTGAATTTCTGGAATTTTATTAGCCATAAAACAAATGGCTAATGTAAACTTTGATATATCTGCATACCAGATTCAGTCAGTTTGATGTTGCCAATCTGTTCCAGATTTATTTGTTTATTTTAGTATTTACTTTGACTTAGACGTTCAGTTCAACAGTTATACTGTTTCTAATAAAGTTAAAGATTGTCAATTTCCAACTTTGTCACTTTTTTTCACAGAGTGGGGGTGTGGTATATTGGCTGATTAATAAGCTATCAGCTTTTTCATGCTCCAAACTAAAGAAATTTGAGCCATTAAAAATCCACTATTGGTCGACCTAGAATGGCCACTGAATAAATAGCTGCGCTAAATGTGGAACAGGTGGATCAAATAACACCAAATTAAACCAAAACAAGCAAGAATTCAAAACCTATGTCAGAAACTATGGAAAATAGATAACCACTAAAGAAGAAACCAAAACACAACCCAATGAATAAACAAATCCCCCACAAAACGTATACAAAATTATAACAAAAACACATAATCCCTTCCAAAACCTCCCTCAGATAAATAAAAAATACATTCATTAATAATACATAGATATAAAAACAAGTAGTCTATCATAAAATTTAAATAAAATGGCACCTCAGATGAATTCAGACAAAATCGCCTGATTTACGGTTTAGCCTCAGCTCTACTGTGTGTGGAATGTCTTCATTCAAGATGGCGGCGGGGTGGAGTTAGGAGGTTTTGTCAAACGTTTGAAGATCCAACTGAGTTTAGAGGTTTAGTAACAAGCTCTTAACAATACTTTTGGTTAAATACTTGTAAAACCCACAGACAGACAAAGGATGACCAAAAGCGTTCATTTATAAAAAACTGAAATAGCCAAGTTCTGCTGGCCTGCAATTAAGAGATCACTGTTGTTGTCCTCACTGGACTCAAACTGTCACGTCCTGACTATGCCCCTAGCCATCTTCGCACTGGCTGGGGCCATAGTCAGGACGTGGCAAATAGAGGTGCCTCTAGCCACCTCTATGCACTTGGGTCTCCCCAATTGGAGGCAGGTGTTGTGTATTGCCTCCAATTGGGGAACCTATTTAAGTTGACTGTTTTGGGCACATGGGGTGGTTTATTTTGGTTAGCAGCCGTAGGCGACGCAACCCAGTCATATTGTCTGCTTTGAGTTTATATGTTTGTTTTCTTTCCTTATTAAAACATGGATTATTACCTCCATACCGTCTCTGCGCCCGTGTCCTTCCAGCATTATGACACAAACCCAGGTCTCCCATGTTAGACGCTATGTTCTTAACCACTACAGCATGGTGCAATACATTTAGCCAGTCTTAGTATATCATTGACATTAGATAACTTTGTTACATATTATTAACATCACGATCATGATAACTGACTTTTTCATCAAGTGAAAAGATGAGAGAACTGTGAAAACCCATACACTTTTTCTGCCCAATTCGTTTTGGTCTAGCCAATATTACCCCAAAAAGTATGCAGGGACACTGTCTAGGCTTAATATAACATAGCTACTGAAGGTTGTATCCAGTGAAATATTTTATTATATGGGACAAATTCTGCTGCCTAATTAGTTTTGACAGTGACGAGATTCAGACGCAGGACCTATTGGTTGCAGGTCCACATCTCTAACCACTATGCTATTTTTGACAAGGTGTAGTCAGTCAGTCACTTGGAGACATTTTCTCCGGCAAAAAATATAAATTACACAATATAAATATAAGAGGTTTCCGACCGACAGGGACAATATGCCAAAAAGGCAATACTGAACATTTGCCTGCACCTCAAAAAAGGCTTTTCTGGACACTGCATAAAGTTAGTATATTTTGGGTGTGGCTTTCACCTGAGGAAAACAAATAAAAACACTCAGCATGTAATAATCTAATCAGAAACACAGAATTTAAGATATCAGCAATAAAAGTAGCAGGAAAACATTTCAAGAATACATTTGAGGTTGACTATCTCCCTCAGGGGAACTGTCTGATGCAATGGTTGTAATTGCCTGACCTCTCAGTCCATTTTCATTTGGTGTGACCCTTTGAAATTATACATTTCAATTGTCAGCTGTTCTGTAGTGTAGTGACTTATTTTCAAATTAGTTTTCACATATAAACTCTATATCCCTAAATAAATGTGACTTACCTAAAATAACAAGTCTGTGTTATGGAAAATGCATTTTGATTGGGAAATTGCCATTTTCCCGAGCCCCTTTTAATAAAACTGTTGCAGAGCCATTGCTGCCCTTTCCCATGTTGATTTAGAACCAAGTTGGTTTTTGGTTTTTACACACTCTTGTTTGAGTTCTTCAAGGCCTGACTCCTCTTTGCCACTGGTTAATAACAATCTGTGAAATGTTCTCTCTGTTCAGGTGAGCCTGGACAGCTGGTGGGTAGAATCATTCAGAACGATCCACTGAGAAGGTTTGATGGCTATGTTAACGAAGGAGCAACCAACAAGAAGATTGCGAGCAGTGTCTTCAAGAAGGGAGACATGGCCTATCTCTCAGGTGCGAGACTTCTAACCCTAACCTAACTCTAAATCTACACTATCCCCAATTGTAGCTTGTACTTCACACCTAACACTTAAGCCAAAATATGTTATTTTTACCAAAATTGGAAATTATCCTGGATTTACTGCAATTTAGGAAAAAAATAGTTTAGGAAGGCTTTTTCATAAACACGCTGCCTACAATATGTCGCTGAAGAGGGGTGATATACCAATAAGTTGAACAAGAGATAACAGTGCTTACTTAATCACAGGTCATCTTTAAAAACAGACCTGACAAGCCTGGCAAAAATAATCTAAACATTAATAACGTCTTCTCCCTACAGGCGATGTTCTCATCATGGACCAGTTTGGATACATGTACTTTAAGGATCGCACAGGGGACACGTTTCGTTGGAAGGGGGAGAACGTGTCAACCACAGAGGTGGAGGGGACGCTAAGTCGTCTGTTAGCCATGAAGGACGTTGTGGTCTACGGAGTAGAGGTCCCAGGTACTGCAACACTTTGTTTTTCTTATGTTTAATGAGTAAATGTATAGTGCTTTAAACCCCCCCCCCCCCCCCCCCAACAAGGATTTTTTTTTTATTCCATTTGTAACAGGGAGAGACACAAAACAGACACACAGTATCATTTCTGGGAGCATTTAATTAACAAAAAGAGAAGGGTGAGGGAGATGTCAAAAACAAATGACTAATCCCTTTCCTGGGTAGGCAGGGTCAACCCTCTAGTTATTGGACACTTGAAGCAATGCATCAGTACGTTTTCAAGATTTTCTAACAAGACGGGTTGTAACGAAGCTTTGTTTCAGCTCTGTACAACCTGATGTGCTTCCTTTGGTTTCCAGTCCAGTTTGAGTATATTAGGAAGTAAAACACTGTTCATTTTCGAAAGTGGGCAAAAGTTGATTGACTGAGTAAAAATATTGTTACTGATCAGGTTTCTGGAATGGACCAATCTAGAAAAAAAAAAAAGCTCAATAATAAAAATGTATAAGAAATATCCCTCTTACAAAAGCACTGTTCTTCGCTCACTGTCCAGTTACAAAACTCAGTTGCCAGTTCAAAGCACATGTAAAAGCACACACAAATGTAGTCACTCTATTTCTTTACTCACTGATTAAACATGCACTTTTACATTCAGTATTTACCTATTACTTTTGCAAATAAAAACAAACGTTTAGGAAATCAAGAAACCAGGCAAGCCTAGTTCAGCCGGCCCACAATAGAAAGGGTTGATTGTGGCTGCCCTCTCAAGATTTGACCCGGGTCGCCCACGTGGAAGATTGTGTTGTTAAGCACTACCCCACAGAGCCGAACATTTGCCAGGTAATAATGCATTAACATCACATCGAGTTTAAATGTTTTGTTAGACACTATTAACCACTATGTTGAACTGAGTAACGTTTCTTATTAACTTAAGCATCTATGAACTGTATGACTTTTACCACTGGCCATTTTAAAAGCTTATTAGCCAGTAATATGTCGCTAGACACAATTTAGCATTGTGTTAAACGTAGTAATGTTGCTTATTAAATAGCATCTATTAACTGTATGGCTTGCCACTGGCGGTTTTAACAGCTTATTAGCCAATCGTGAATGACATTGATACAATAACTACTGTATCAATATAGGTGACTATAACTGAAACTTTTAACTTAAGTGAAAAGACAAGAGAATCGTGTAGGCGGCAAAGTGTTTGTATATCCTGAACAAATTCTAATATCCACCAGAACCGTTTTATTTTTTGCTTCCTAATATGTAGCTACATAAGGTTATAGCCAACAGGGTTTTTACCTGTCCTGAGTCCACATTGCAACCTCAGGCATAATTTGTTTGGACAGTTATGGGAATCGAACACAGCACCTGTTGTTCCGTAGTATGTGTCAGTCAGTCTGTTAATCAGTCAGTCAGTCAGTGACGTTCGCTCTTAAAGGCCGGCTCCACTTATGTGGTCCAGCAAAAATAATACACAAATTAAGTATAAACAGGCTTTTGTAGAAAAAAATCCCTTAAAGATATATTTATATTAACTATATTGACTGCATTGCATGTGATACAACTGACGTGAGTCCTTGAAGTGGATGACTGAAGCTTTCATGGAGCCAATGCAATGTCTTTGTAGTTATCATTATTTGACCTGCTATTAATCATTTTAACAAGTGGGTGGCCTCAGTGAGTGCTGTCTAGACGAGGCATCGAGAAATGAGCTATTTGGCACAGCAATGTGCTGGAAAGCCTAATTGATTCAACAAGGCCTTGTTTGGTCATCTCTAGCCCCCTCCTGGCTGGTGGTTGGGAGGAATCAGTGCTGGGCTCGTAGCTCCTGCAGCTGATCCAGCAGCCTCCATCTCCTTGCCATCTTCATCCTACTCTCCGGGCTTCGGTTTTCCATCTTTATCTGCTGCATTGGCCTGCGCCCTGAGCTGCGCTCTGGAAGTGCTTAAGTACCTGCCCTGACGAGGTCCCAGTGGGAGGCTAGTGTGTAGAGGCGGGGCAGGCCCAGCTGGTAGCTTATGGAAGTTTACAGAAGCCACCAGCATTTTCTGTTTGGGGGCATTGGTGCGATGCTGATTGGAAGGGCACAAATGCGTTTGATCCACACATAATTTTAATTTAAAAAATATATATATATATTGCAAATCACTTTGAGAGTCTGTGTGCTTAGTTGAATATATGATCTCTTGACAAAACATTATCTACAATGCTTGCAAACCAGCCATCCAGCTTTGACGGAAAAAAAAATATCATAAGTTTAGATTATTTTTAGATTCTTGAGATGAATTCCATTGAACTGGTCAAACAAAAGTTATTGTCAAATTTCTCTAGCCACTAATCAAGCAATGGGAATCTGTTAACCAAAGTATTTTATCTAATAGTGTACTATTTATTATTAAAGATTGGTGAGGAAAGAGAAGTGAAAAGAAGTGAGAAGGGAAAATTAAAGGAGTAAAGAGGGAAGCAAGGAGAATAGAAGATCAGGTGGAAAGGTAAAGAGAAGGAAAGGAAGAGAAGATGAGTGAAAAAGAGAGAAAGATTGTAGTAGAAGAAAGTCTGTTGTCTCCGTTTAAAAATTTTGCTCATGTTCTTTTATGCTCTTATTCTGCCCAGACAACCAGGAACAGGGACGCCAACAGGAATCCCAGGGCCCAGGACAAATTTGAACGTTTCTCGATAGTACTAAATACCAAGATTGACTGACTAATAAATAATTATATTCAAGCCAACCAAATGGGCCCCCCCCCAGGCCTGGGCCCGGGACAACGTTACCGGTTGTCCCCCCCCCGTCGGCGTCACTGACCAGGAACACAGAATGGCTGTACAGATAGGACAGTTCAGACTTGTCTGTGGTGTTTCTGTAATATAGTTTTCTCTGTTTATCACAATGTGCCTGTTAACCTTAATACAAGAAACCGGAATTGTCCCCCTATCTTGTATTTTATAGGTAATAACAGTGGATATTTTTATGATATATTGATCGCCAAACTGGAAATGTCCCCGGTTTTCATTTCAGAATACTGGTCACATACAAAAATGTGTTTTTCCTATTAACATTAAGTGCATTATTTTATTTTGTTCATAGTCTTTTTTGGTCATTTGGTCAAGGATGCCAATAATTCAAAAACATTAAATATGTTCTTGGTTCAGGTCAAGGGCGAGAAAGGTTCACTGAATATATATCTCCTCCTCTCATTTGAACTGTGGCCCAGTTTTTTGTTGTGCATATGCAATGAAGTATCAGGTATGTAAAAGCTTTGCTGTTGTCAGCAATGTTTGTCTGCTTTATAACAAGCAGTGTTGAGGATGTTTGACCCATGATTTCATTGCTAAAGAATGTTTTCCTGTAGGGCAAATCCAATGGTCTCTTAATTATTACAACACATGTGAATCATCTTCTACTTCAGGGCTGCCCAACCCTGTTCCTGGAGAGCTACTGTCCTGTACATTTTCTGCAACCTTCGACTACTCTTTTCTGGTTAAATTTGGTTTCATTAAATGCCTTTACCAAGTTGAATAACATTCCCAAAATAAGTATTTACTGTGTCTCAGGGGCTGAGGGCAAGGCTGGGATGGCCGCCATAGCAGATCCAGAGCGATCTACAGACCTGGAGAAGTTTGGGAAGGATCTGGAGAAAGCCCTGCCACCCTATGCGCGACCTGTCTTCCTCCGCTTCCTCAACGAGGTCAACAAGACAGGTGGGTCCTGTCAGTCATGTCCCAATGACCTGTCCTTCCTCACAAATATATTCACTTCTATAATGAAATTACTGGTGTAATGTACTGAGCTGGTAAAAACGGTCTGTTGGAGTGTTGATCTAAAATCAGGATTGCCCTTTCGACATACTCATTTTATTGAGTATAAGCAAAGAGGCTAAACTGCTCCTTGATCAGCACTACACTGAGTTTCTTATTTATTACGGGCCTCAGGAGTAGCCCACTCTCTAATCCTCTCTAATATTCCTTCTTCTCTCTCTTCTACTTCCCTCATTCTCATCCTCCAGGCACCTATAAATTCCAGAAAACAGAAATGCGGCGGGAGGGTTTCAACCCCAGCATTGTATCAGACAAACTGTACTTCCTGGACCCCAGTAGGGGGCGCTACGTGGAGCTGAACAAAGAGCTCCATAGCGGCATCGTCTCAGGGAAGCAGAAACTGTAACTGAGAGATCTGATTATTCTTTGGACCGGATACCCCAGGCCACCAATATCCACCTCTTAACACAAGCACCCCATACCAAAAGTCACTCTCCCTCCCCCCCAGAAAAAGGCAACTCCCAGAATTCCCCTTTTCGCTCGATCAAAGCATATGTTCCTCGTTACCTCAGCGACCACAGTGAGGGGTGTCTGGATCTCATCCTGGACCCATGACAAGCCAATCAGACACCATTTCCCATTATACATTCCCCTGACCCCTGAGGCGGCACCTCCGACTTTTCATTCTCCCTGGAGCTCAACCTTACCTGGACCTAGAGCAGCGTTTGCTTGAAGGACACAACTTATTGGTTGAGATGGGCGTGTGGCATCTCTTCTGAATGCAAAAACATAACAAACTATTCCAAATCTTCAAAAAGACCTGGCTTTAAGGAACATGACATGCGCGATGAAGGAACTTGACTTGAACGGAAAAAAACTGTTCTGTTGGTTTGTCTGTAAATATTTAGGTCACTACCTCTGAGGCCCAACCTGCACAATGCCCAATCAGTGACCAATGGCTTTCTGATACAAACTGGATGTTTTGTTTTAGATGTGTGCAGTATTCCTATTCATCCAAAACTTTCAGTGCAACAAGCATATTTCAGTGGAGTTTATATTCAGTGTTGGGTTTAGGTGCAATGGGGATCTAGCATTGGCTGTACAGTGATTAGCCTTAAGATGAGCTGAGAGAAAGCGTTCTAGTATTATTTCGATATGTCAGCATTACACCAAATATATTTAATTTGCAGAATAGTCTGAACATATTGAAGACAAATAGGATTTTGTTTAACATCAAGATCCTAACATTATGCTAATTCAAATAGTATTACATGTTATACTGTGTCCTTGATTGCATTCTGCCTTCTGACCTCCTCCCAAAAGTGGGAGCTCCTCTATGTATTCCACAACACAATCTACACAACCACCACCAGCGGCTGGAACTCCAAACTCCACTACAGTTACATATGTCTGGATACTTCTTGGATAGAAGACTCTGATTCTGAATGTTCTTATACTTAACAGGATGGTTTCTGTCAATGTTGTGCAAGTTGGGCCTATGGTATGGCATCATGTTCTGTCTTAAATCTGGATGAAGAGAGAGCTGAAGTCGAAAGCACCATCTTCTGTCTGTTTCTGTTCGGTTGTTGTTCAGTACTTGATATGACGAGAGCAATATTTCAACGCCACTCTGAGACTGGCAAACCGAACGATCCAAAGACTGTCCTTCCTCAGTGAGGAGCGGAAGTGGAAACGATGCCTATTTGGGTCCTTGGAGCTTCTTGTTTTATCTTCTCAGCAGCATGAATGATCCACACAAACAGAGCACTGTGCCTTTGCTGTGAGTTTGCTAACTCTGATTCACAGGCCCTGTCCCATGGCGCTAATCCAGGACTCTTCAACACCAGTCCTACAGGGCTGAAACACTTGTATGTTTTTTGCTTGTACCTTCTAGTTAAATGCGCACACCTGCAATCCCAAGTCTGAATCAGTCTTCGATTAGAAGTAGTGTATAAAAACCAGAAATGTTTAGGCCTTCCAGGGCTGGAGTTGAATAGCCCTGGTCTTGTCTCTTTCTCCATAGTCCAGAGAATACCCTGTTCCTGGACAGTTGCAGGGTCAGCAGAAAGTTGATTCAACTGTTCTGGTAGATTTGTTGAATTTTGGTGGTCTTGGTAAAATATAAACCTGCATATTGTGTGGTTATCCAGGAACAGGGTTGCCTAACCTGAACTAGTCTCTCACCCAGCTCCCTATTACCTCGTCCCTTGCCCCCCACGTCAGTCGCTCCTTCCCCTTCCCTTTCATTGTTGTTCTATTGTACACCATTTCCTTAATAGCGATCCTTCCTTATTCATTCACCACTCAAACCATGTTTTCCTCTCACTTTCAATGAGTCCCCTACTCTCCAGCCCCAACAGGCCCTTTGTTTGCTTCTAGCTCGTCCTCTTGTGGATAGATGTTTCCATTATTTGATATACTCTCTGAGGACATCATGCGCGACTATTGTCACCACCGCCACGACGATCAGTGTTATCTGTAACTATGTCCTATCAACACAAACCAATCATGAACCAGTTTTCCGCCAGCCAAATATCCTGTCTGTATGAAATCAACAGGTGGAGACCAGGGAGGTGAATAATGATCCTCAAGCAAATAGCCTAAAAAAGCTGAGGATCGTGGGTAGCGTAGTTTGCTATATGCCTGGTTCCTTCCCTTCATCTCCCATCTGACAAATATGTTGCCCAGTAAACACTACTAAGAAGAGGAAGTGCAGGCATGGCTCTCAAACTCCACCTATCATTCTAAGGGTATTTATTATTAGTGATAATTGTTTAGTTTCTGAGTGTCAGATAATGAAAACTGAGTGACCACTGACCAAGAGTTATGTTGTAAAGAAGAGTATATATTGATTTTGGGGATTATATGATAATGCTGCTTTGATACTTTTGATCCTGGGGTGTCATTTGGTTGTATGACCACAAGGTGGTGCGTGGCTGGGCAGCACATGAGAAACTGCCCATTGTCAAATGCCCATTCAGGTTAGTCTGAAATGGCTCTATCTTCTTGTCTTCTTCCCTTTATCTGCACTGATCTAAATGGATTGGAGACAGGTGGACAACAGCCCTAGCCATATTGCTTTCACCTTTTCTGTTGTGTTGATGTGTTAATGGAAATACACTGACAACTCTAGAGATCTATTTTAGACAATTGAGATGCACCCCAGATTTATTTCTGTACCCAGTTTTGTTATTTAAATTATTATTTTTTAAAGTTTTATTAATTATTATTTGATTTTGCATTTAATGTGTCACAGCTTTGCGGTGTGTTTGTTATTTTCTGTGTGTCGAATCAAAGCTTTGATGTGTCAGGAGTCTAGAAGTGTGAGACGGAAGGGGCTCATTGAGTCTGTGTGTTCTGCCTGCTGGACCATGACCAGCACCAAGACCTATGACAGCACCAGCCCACTGGGGGGCGCCAAACTGCAGCGCCTCTAAAACGTCTGCTGTGCTGAGGCTTTAGCTGTTTTATAGCTGTCCTGCATTGGTTTTTGTAAAGACACCATGTAGCACTTAGACACAAAAAGTGAGAGTCTATGGCAATATCACAGTTTATTTTATGGACAGCTGCAGTACAACCATTTGGTTTAATCCTACATTCCACTATGGGAGGGGTGTCAAGTCTAGGCCACATTTGGTTTAGGGCATAATAAATCAAATAAAAATGTGGATTGGGGGCAAACTCAGTATTGTTTAAAGTGACCGACTACATAGAAATATGGGTTCCAAATGACACATTGGTGTAAGACAATGCTGTGCAGGAGTATATCTTTATCTCAGCATACTGTGCAGGGGCTTTAAAATGCTCAGCACTGTCTGGGGTGGGTGGTAGGGAGAGGCATGGCTTACCTCATTGTACTCTAGCGACTCCTTGTGCCAGGTTGGGCACCTGCAAGCTCAATTGTGTATTCTGGCCGAAGAATGCGCTCTCCTCCAAGCATGTAGGTTTCGGGTAATGCTTCCCGGTTGAGTATGCAGTGTGATAAGAAGCAGAGCGGCACGCCAGGATGTGCTTAGGAGGACATGACCTGATCGACCCTCCCAAGCCTGCTGGGAGTTGCTGCGATGAGGCAAGGATATAATTAGAATTGGCAATCACAAAAGCCTGCTAATGAACATACATTCACATGGTCGCCTGCAAGTATCCAGCTCATTACCTACATGAGAAATTCTAATATTTTGTTAAATGCAGCCCTCAAGACCTTGGAAGACTGAATGCAACCACAGGGGCCAAATGAGATTGACAGCCGGACTTGTTTCCATTCCACTGTATCTGTTGGCTGTTTTGATCCAATCCTTATAGATGTGTTGGGCGTCCTTTCACCTAAGCAGTAAGCTTCATGGCCAAGCATGTATGGGACAGGCCTGCTCACACATTTCTCAGTGTTCTGACATATGTAGTTCATTGACAGTGATTTGTGAGACATGCTGTTGTGTGAGCGTCATAGACTCTCAGTTTTTAGTGTCTGTGTCTGGCCCTTTCCAGAGGTTCCAATAGGAACAAGTGTGGAATGTACATAGGGGTAGAAGTAGTTTCTGGGTGGGGCTCGTGTGTCACTAACCAATGGGAGCTGTGAGAACAGGGTGTTAGTCAGGTCTTTAGACAGAGGGAGGTGTTATTTACCAGCAAAATGTGGTTGCTGCCCTCCGTACTGTTGGAGACCTCATTCTTGAGTAAACATTACAACTTACTTTCAAAGAATGTCTGATTAATTTATAAAAGATAATGTTGAAATATCAGTGTATTGCTCTTCTGAGTACTGTAATGATGGATAATAATAAGATTGCTTGAATGGAAACACTGAAGGAGGACAGAGAAAAAACATCCCTTTATGCTCCCCATTATAGCATCTTTAAGTGCATTGGCCTACGCCATTGGCACAGTCAGTGAAGTAGTACATCTGTATCTCAACAATTGGCTAATCCGTACTGATAACCTGGTGGGAAATGTTGTACAAATGGTCATCAGAAGGGATCAGTCAATGAAGTTGGAAGTCCCACCTAGATTACTTAAATTTTGGAAGCCCTCAATGGGGAGTGTCCCACCAACATCCATGCAAAAACCTTTTGGGTACTTGAGGTCTTGATCATTCTCTATGATGGAATTCTTGGTTTTATGTTGATCTATCCACTTTTGGTTGTATTCAAGAGTGAAGTCTCAAATGGCCAGTAAATAATTGGCTACTATACCATGTTTTTTATGATTGGTTCATATCAGTTATATGGTATGCTTGAGCCAATTGTGAGACCAGATGCTACAGAGTAAAGGGAACTAGAAAGCAGAACTGCATGCAGAGAAACACCTCTCTCCTCACTGATAGTTGGGGCGGTATTCAATACTGAATGCATTACTCTGTCTCCATCTCGTCTTTAAAGAATCTCTCCAGTTTAATAGTAATAACCACGTGTTGTTCTCGCCGACCAGGCCACATGATGCACTTTTTAATTTGTCTTGTGTTTTTCTGTTCCATTGTGGTACTCAGGAACAACGTTAAGCAATGGCAGAGAAGGGAAGGCGTGTTTGGTGTGTGTGTTTCTTTGTTTTTGATCGACTGCCGCTCTTAGCATGTACATATGGTGTGCGGACGAGGTGTGTGAGGTGTGGGCTGTCTGCAACACACTGATGTCCTCTTGTCTCTAAAAGACTAGCTGGCTGTAAATCAAGCATACAAAAACATTGGCAATGGCAAATAAAATGATTTAAATTGTTGTCTTTGTGTTTCCAGTTCTTCAATTGTATATATTTCTTAATAAGCCCTGTGCAATCAGAATTGTGAAAATTTCTTTGAATGAACATCCAAAACAATGTTGCAGTGGTAATGTAATAAGATTAATATACCATTCTGAAATGATATACCATTCTTTTTGTGTAAGAGCTGTTTAAAAGAAATGCATGGAATTTCTGACTCTTTGGGTAGAATAGTGCTTTTGGCCAACTATATGTGTTTACAAGGCTGATTTAATTACAAAAGACCAATGACTGTTCATCTGGGAGAGGGGTGGGCTCTTGACCATCCAATCAGTTCTGTGCACTGAGAATTCAAGATCCTTAAGATTTGTTATTGAGCATTTAAAGAGATAAAGGAGGCCAAGGAAATAAATAACAAACACACCAACTAATTGATGAGATACGAAGAGAAGATTTATACATTGAATTGAAATTACCTCATGAGGACATTAATATAATAAAATGACATTTTGTTCAGTGAAAAACACATTTTTGGATTGGTTCAAAGTAAACATAAAGTAAAAGTGAATTGAATAATTCTTTCATAAATCAACAATTAAAATGTCTCCTTTGTCTGAATAATGTGATACATGTTTTTTGGCTTCTGATCAATGATTGGCTGGGCAAATAATGGGCCGGCTTGAGAAATAATTGGCATTGCCGCCCTTGTCCAGCCCCTGTCAAACTTTTCCCTGCTTTGCAGATCAGTTTGATTCCAGAACAGGGTACTTCTCTTTATCGTTCATCATCATCCTTGGCAACCAACCATGAAGATCACCTTGGTGTCAGTGGCCATGGTGTTGGTGTGTTTGATAGGTGTCCATGGGGACCCACAGCCTCAGAAAGACTTCGACCTGCAGAGGGTGAGAGACCAGACTAATATATAAATGACGTGTAGAAATGTCATCCTGTTGCTTCATTAATATGCTTTCATTACCCAGGGTGCACCACACGAGTCCAGAAATTTGATGCAAAACATTTTAGTGACCCCCTTTTTCATTGTGCACTTCTTTCCATGGGGCACAGAGAATAGGAATCCTGCTGTAGCTGGCAGATTATTTAGAAACATTTGAACAAATATTTCTGTAAATTAAAAAAATCGCTCTGCATTTACTTATCTAATTTTAACACGATATCTGTGTAAGAAACAAAATCAATGAGGGCCACCTTGTAGGTCTGGTCCCTGTGTCCTAGTCAACATTTGGTAATGAGTACTACAAACTGAGTTGGTTAGATCAGAGATTTTTATTAAGGGAACTAACTATCTCTGGATTGAGTAACTACCATAAGAAAATTATTAGCATACATGGTTTATTGATTGAAAGACTACTAATACACAACCACGTTTGCACATTGCTCCTGCCTGTATTTTACGATTTGCTGCATATGGTCATGACCCTGACAGATTTCAAAGCATTTGGAAAAAGGGAGAATTACTTTTACTAGTAGTTTTGAGGCCCTCATGTTACACAGACATTTTACGCTTTCTTTTTAGCTATTTTTGCTTTATTTCACTGGGCACGTCGATATAGAATGTACACTTAAAAAAACTAGTTTCAATGGCTGTTCATATTTTTTAAATAACACCAATACAACCCAAATATATTGATTCTTTCTGAACATAAATGTTTATTGTTGTATAATAAAAAAAAAAATCTTAACAGTATTTGATTACTTTGTGCAGAAACAGCATAATTCAATGACTTAATCTGCATTGAGTCTACTTGATGCAATTAATTAGCATCTGGATATCATGAAAAAGTGAAGTTATCACAACAGAGCTGCATACTACGAATGTCTGAGAAGCAAGCCTTAACACGTGATGAAGTACGTAAGGCATCAATGAAAACTTTTCTCTCCATCAAAAGACAAGATGCTACATTTTATATAAAAATATGGCTTTATATTGTTGTGAATACTCTTAAGTATTCACAGTTCAATAATTTATAATCTGTCATTAACAAATACTGTCATGGGTGATAACTTCACAGTTCCCTTGGAAGGGCAATGCATATTGGGAAATTATATTGTAGGTGTGGCTTAGTATATTACACAATTCCTTTAAGCAAATACAACTCAAATCTGAAACCCTGTTTAAGTTGTATCAACTGAAATAAATATTTAAATAAATATTAAATGAAACAGAAGATTTATTTTCAGAGAACTTGATAATAATAAGTTGACTGAATGCCAAATAAAAGTGTAGGCCTACACTATTGCTTTTAGGCTGAACTTGATTTGGTTGTATGTTCACAACAAAGGGTATTCAGATTGTTCCAAAAAGATATTTTAAAGTTCAGTTAACTTAAACAGATTATATGCAACCATTGTCCACAATTCAATTAAGTTCATTCAAAGCCTTATTTTTTTTGTGTATTTTTATTCGTAATGATGATTTTTATTCCCATTTTATTCCCATTGGAGCTGTGTTCTGGCTTTCTCATAGGTTGTTTGACAGTCGTGTTGTTTTACCTCCCAATCATGTTTGTGAGGTGTAGACAGGACAGAGTTGCGTCAGAACAGAGGCTGAACCTAAAACAAACAGTGCTTTGGGTCAAAGGTCAGGCAAACAGCGGAGTTGCAACACTGATAGGATGACTAGCAATGCACGCCAAGTTTTCCTGGGGTGGAAAGACGGGACAAACTCAGCCATAGAACTGCCTTGTTATGAGATAAATGCCTTGAATCCCTGACTTACAGACTCTTCCTGTTGTTGACACTATGGAAAAAGACAAATCACTGATGTGTGGGAGTACATTTTTGTCATTTAGCAGAAGCTCCCATCCGGAGTGGCTTTACAGTATCAAGTGATTACATTCTCATGCTTCCTCCTACTGTCAGCCAAATTCCTCGAATAAAGCCCTACCCAGTTAGATACTTTTTTTAACCTCTTTTAAATGTTTTTTGTCAACCGTAAAGCCATCTTTTCAACATCGTGTGCTCATCAGAAAAGTCTTCACTGGTATTGGTACTCCATACATGATACGTAACCTAGAGTTCTTGCCTGTACGTTATCTTCAGTTTGCTGGGAAGTGGCATTCGACTGGGAATCCGACTGTCCCTAGCAAGGTTCCGTTGACTGTTGACATGATTTTAGTTTGCAGGGAAGTGGTACCGTGTGGGCCTGGCCTATGACTCCCCAGGCTTTGTCCCATACAGAGACAAGCTCAGAGTATCCATGGGAATGCTGACTCCACAGACCAATGGCAACGTCAACCTCACTATGTGGAGCCAAAGGTGAGCTACGGGCAGCGGCTGGTGGAACCCAGGGTGGGCGGGTTCAAGGTAATAGAATTAACGGGGCCCGCATTGAAATCCATCATTTTCGTTTCAGTCAATACTACTAGAAACCGCATCTAAACTCATTTCCATTTCAGTCAATAGTACTAAGAACCGCATCTAAACTCATTTCCATTTCAGTCAATAGTACTAGGAACCGCATCTAAACTCATCATTTCCATTTCAGTCAATAGTACTAGGAACCGCATCTAAACCCATCATTTTCGGTTCAGTCAATAGTACTAGGAACCGCATCTAAATCCATCATTTTCGGTTCAGTCAATAGTACTAGGACACACATCGAAACCCATCCTTTCAGTTTCAGTCGTCAGTACTAGCGGTCTTCCCCTCACCAGCCTCAAGCCAAGAACAACTCGTCTTGGACGCATAAACACAGAAAACAGTTCTTCTGTGAATTGTAAGCCACAACAGCTAGTCTGTATGAAATGACTTCTCTTTGCAAGGCCTTAACCCCTAATTGCTCCAGCCTGTCACTATTGGTGAAGGTCTGCTAAGTACAGTGGGTCTGCTATAACGCTATAACGGGTCTATTCATATCATGTTCTTTATCATTGTCTGAAGTTCGACAGGTTGCCGCAGTAAGCTTTACACGTATGAGAAGACAGCGACACCTGGTGCCTTCACCTATTTCAGCACACGTGAGTTCACAAATTTCTCAGATTGACTCAATAAGAAAATATAATTTTCTCAGCAGCTCTATAAAGATACAGCAAATGTTTTCAAAGTTTGGAGTAGGGAGTTCAACTTAAAGGTCCGGAAGGCAGAAATGAATGTGATGTGTTGACTATATGTTGTGGTCCAATGTGATTAGAGATATTCTTCAATACGCTTATGAAAGTTTTATGAACACTTCACCAGGATATTGTCAGGAGAAAAAGAGTGACTTGTAGCATGATTGGTATATCATGGAGGAAGACCGAAATGGAGAGGTTAAAAGATGACATCGTCATTGTTTTTCAAGGACATAACAAGGTGAAGGATATCACAGTAGTGGAGACCAACTATAATCAATATGCGCTGGTTCTGAAGCACAAGAACATGGACAGAGAATACACACAGGTGGCCCTTTATGGTAAGTCACCTTTGACTGACCATTGCTTGAATGTGGGTTTCATGTGGAATAAAAAATATATATATTAGCTCGCTATGCTAAACTTCTAGCTTGAGAATTTTGAGGGCTCATGCAAGCGTGGTTCACCAAACTTCTTGTGATGCATACTCAGAGAGGAACTGGGGCATTGGAGGTCTCGTTTTTTATTGAGACCTCCAGTGCCCCAGTTCCTCTTCGCGTATGATTGTACACTTTACAGTGGATGTTGAGCATTGCGTTGAAATGCACAGCTTTTTGCTTCACTGCTAAATCTTTTTCTTTGTCTGATGACACAGGTCGGTCTCAGAAGTTGAAACCTGATGTGCTTCAGAAGTTTAGAGACTTTGCTATTTCTCAAGGATTTCCCAAGGATGCCATTGTGACTCCAACGCTTACAGGTAAGACACGCCCACACACAGATGTTACTTCATTTTTTAACTGTGACTTCATGGAGACAGTGTATGTCAAAATGTTGTGTTTTCATCATTGTTTACAGAGAGCTGTCCTCCTCCCAAACACCAGGTGAGTCCCCAGAAATCTGTTCCTGTCAATAATCCTGAATGTTTTCAATAAACCTTATTTAATACAATTAGTGAAACATCTGATATTTGAATAAACTGTTGCTTTATTTTCTTTGTGCTCCTTCAGGCCAGAAGGACATCATGATGCTTAGTGTATCTGCCTCCCAGCAACAGTTTCCTGAGCACTTAGATCACATTTGTCTCTCCATTGGAACAAAGCATTAGAACTTTGGCACACGTTACCGCACAAGTTCATCCTGCATTGGGTACCATTGATACATGCACTTATGGACATCACTTCTTATTTTATTATCAACACCTCCTCCGACATCTGTTTATTATCAACTCCTTTTCCTGTCATGTAATGCTGCTAAGGCAAAAATAAATGCTAGGTTTTCCTAGCCACTGTGCTTCAAAATCTTATTGTTTGCTCTTAGGAATTTTGGGCAAGGTACCTGTATAATCAAGTTGTGACAACTTGTGATGTAATAAGGTCTTAATAAAACCAATCTGATTGAAAGGAAAGATAAAAGTTGATTAAAGAAGCTACTTCTGTCTCTTAGGTTTGTGTGACAGATATTATGAGCCTTACATTTTGTTTACACTGCTACATGAGTCATGGATCAATCATGGAAGAAGGGCCTGGAACCCAGTTATCAATATGGTTATTTAATAGGATGGGTGTGTGTGCTCAGGCAGGCCTGAGGTGTGTTTGATTATGTTAAGATAAATGCACTACATGTATAATTGTCAGGATGGGGGTGTCTGCTAAATAATTCAAATGTAAACTGTAGTTTAATTTGTCATTTTGAGCACTTCACAATGACACCACAGCCTGTGGATTGCACAATTAATTAGCCCCCTTTGACTTTTTAACATTTCCTTGCGTTGCAAGATATGATGGAAATTGGATTACTTTTGTGCAGTTGACCTATCAAAAATATTCTATTTAGCAATTGACCTATCAGAAATGTCAACGTGTCAATAAAACTGTTTTTATTGCTAATTAATACAAACATACTGCAAAAAATCATGTAAATAGATAACACTTTTTGGCATAAATACAGTGTGTTTTGGACAAATCACAAATAAGTTATTGCCTCCTTATTGTCAAGCATTTTGTTGGTGGCATCATTGTATGGGCATGCTTGACACCAGAACTAAGGAAGTTTTTCCAGATAAAAATAATTGGAATGCAGATAAGCACTGGCAAATAATTTGAGGTGAAATAAATTATTATTAATATATGACATTAAATTATTTTCAATTATATTTAAAAATACAGGAGTTTATGAAAGCAGTTAAATCTGTTTCAATCCCACATTGTAACACAATTTGTTTTGTGAAAATATCCAATGGGGTTGAATACTCATACAATCTATTCATCACATTTTTGAGTAAAAACTGTTTTACAGCACTCCAAAGTTTTGTTTTTAGCTATACTTAATCTAAAGATTTTTTTCCACATTTGAAGTCCAGTGTTTCACAGAAATGGACAAACAAACAGATAAGAAGAACTTTGCTCTCTTTGTTAATTGTGTGATAGGTTACATGAAGGGGGAAAACACATAGGTCAATGCCCTCTGGATGGTTAGCATAGGCCAATGGAGGTGGTCTAGGTGGAAGACTCAAAGGGTAGGTGGGTGGACTCTCCTGGCTGATCCGTGGGCTCGGAGGAATCTCAGTACAAGGTTTGAACTGGAGACAGATCAACCAAATTATGCAGCAGAGTTTTATGCTTGTCGTTCTTCTGGGCTTCGTGGGTCTCCTCCATGGAGTTCCCGTGCTCCCTGACCCTCTTTACCCCACACAGGAGAACTTTGACCTGAGTAAGGTAAGGAACCAGAACCATGGGTAATCCAAGGAGCTTTTTCTCCTGCTCTATTGCTAACTAATTTAAAATAGCATACATTTAAAATGTTGTCATTTAGCACATTGTCATAACCAGCTGCAGGATTTGTTTGAGAGCAGTATACTGAGTGGGTAAAGTATTGATGAGGGGTGCCTGCTTTCTAATTTTGTAAGTGCATCTTAATCTGTATATTATCAGTCCCCAACGCATAATTCTTGGATTTAAAAAACAAAAACAAATCTAGGAAACCAGAAAAAAATGATGCATGTCTGTCTTAATTCTCTCAGTTCATGGGGAAGTGGCATGACATTGCGGTGGCGTCCACCTGTCCCTGGATGCAACGCCACAAAGGAGACGCAGCCATCGGCACTCTGGAGCTGCAAACCGGGAGCGCCGAAGGCAAAATCAGCATGACAAGGAAAATGCAGAAGTGAGATTATAAACACACACACACACTGAACTGTCCCTAATAGTGCTTTATGATTCAATCGATGTAAAAAATAAATAAAAATAAATTGTGTGTGCGTGTGTGAGAAGGCATGGGACATGTAAGCAGATCTCTGGTGAATATCAGCTGACAGATACACCTGGAAGATTCACCTACCATGTTGACAGTGAGTCTTCATAACTTGAATCCCAAATCACCCCCTAACCTTGACTTCTTAGGCACCTATACCTCCACACTAGTGGCTCAGAGAGGATTGTAAAAAGTAATGCTTCCATTGCGATTTCAGACATATTTGATTTTACATGTCAATTTCTCTAAGACAAGGGTCTGCGAGCTAAGGCCTAGCAGCTGATGAGAGGTCAAAGGTAAGAAGTGACTACTGTATGTTTCTCCATGTAGAGTGGGGGGCTGACGTTGATGCCTATGTGGTTCACACTAACTACGACGAGTATGCTATTGTCCTTATGAGCAAACAGAAGAAAGGTGGAGAAAAGACCAAGTCTGCCAAGCTGTACAGTAAGTTTTGTGACTCTAGTGTCACTATTTTTACAGATGGGGGGTCACTTGAAAAATTAATGTCTTCAACTTAATCATACTTGATTAATGTCATTGACATTTCAAATACATTAGCTTGGTACAGGATCTATTGACATTGGGTCGCTCCTACCTATGTAAATCATCGTGTTTGTTTTGCATAACAGTCATAGGATGTCACCATACAGCAGCACTGGCATTCAGTGTAATGTCACACTAAATGACTGCCCCTTCAGGTCGCACCATGGAAGTGCGGGATACTATTTTAGATGACTTCAGGAGACTGGTGATGGAGCAAGGCATGGCTGATGACACCGTCGTTGTCAAACAGAACAAAGGTATCTAAGTAAAAAACACACACACAAACAATACAATACATTTTCTATATTCCATTCATATGTCATTTCTTTGTAGACAGCAAACAGAAAGCTAGCACATTCTGTATTCCCTGTAGTAGTTGGAGGTTATCCAGTTTTAGACGGAGCCCCATTACAGGGGTGTAGAATTAGAGACGAGGAGGCTACGTCATTGTGAAATGTTTAGAACCACCCAGATTCTTCTGGGAACTGGCCATCTGGCCAAACTACTAACCAAACAGGAAAGGCCTTTGGGGCATGATGCTGCCACCACCACCACAGACAGAGATCTTAGCGTTGATGACAGTAATGTGTATTTTGATCTGATCAAACCATAGAATCTCCCTACACTTGGCCGGGGAGTCTCCCACATCCCATTATTGCTGAGATTTGATGTGTTATCTTTTTGCTACTGTCCTATAAAGGCCAATTTAGTGAAGCACATGAGCTATTGTTGCAGCGTGGATAGTGTCTCCGAGCTCAGCCATGGAAGACTAACTCCTTTAGAGTTGCTGTATTCCTCTTGGTGGCCTCCCTCACTAGTTCCCTTCTCGTCTGGATACGTTTCACCGGGGCTCCAGATTCACAGCTGAGACATAGTCTCTCCATTTTCTAACAATGGAATTTACTGTGTTCTTTTCCAGATGTCATTATGTTTGACCAACTCTGTCTCGTTTCCCAGGGGAGTGTATACCAGGAGCGGAGACAGTCCAAACCGAACCTCAGCCCGATATTGCGGTAACTCCATTTCCTGTGTTCATTTATCGGTGGTGTGTAACGGCACACTATTCCTTGCTCTAGTGACTGCTTCAAGTGGGTGAGAAGCCTGCATGCTATGCTGATGTAATTAGCTTCAAACACACTGATTCCACTAACATCCTGGTAGAGCAAGTCATCTGTAAAGAAGCAGAATGAGTTTACGGGGCATGTCTGGGAGGAAGAATGTCTCGATCTTTGACTCACCTAAGTCTGTTGGGACTTCCTGAGATTCAAACTATGTTTTAACTACTGATTGGAATCAATTTAAGAATAAATCTGTTTAAGAGAAAAACAGAGATCAAAGCCCATTTAAAAGAGCAAGAACAATTAACAAAAGATATTTCCAAATATTCCTCACTAACAATCAGTGGAGATAATTGGAATTTAAATATACTTTATAATTTGACTGGAATAAAAATAGAATTAACTTCAACCCTGCTAACCTCTGACCTGTATTTTCCTAGAGAACTAAAAGGAATGTAGTCGTCTCTGAGCCTGTCACTGATGAGGGCTCCGGTATGGATGAACACACCATTCTCTTCAGTGCAGGTGAGAGTGCATGGTGAGCTTGTATTTGCTCTGTGTCGTTTTGTTCAGTGAGTCACTGGAATCCGATAAAAATAAAAAATAAATTGTTGCATGTATGTACATTTATGTGTGAATTGATTGACCATAGGGTAATTCTGCCAAAATGCCAGATGGCCTGATCCATCTTCAGCCTAGTGTGCTTGGCTGAATAGTATTGTTTTTCACAAATTATTTTGGGCTAATAATGTGGGAATTGAGAAGAAAGAAATTGTCGCATGTTAGAAATTCATATAGTCGTTGTTTCAGTTTGTGTTTTTGGGTAGAACTCCCTGAGCATTTCAGACTGTTTCTCAATGCTGTTGTACATTCATACACAGAGTCTTGTAAAGCAGCACCGGATGTGGGTCCCTGTTTTGGCATGGTACAGCGCTACTTCTACAACTCCACCAGTATGTCCTGTCAGCTGTTCAGCTATGGAGGCTGCTCGGGCAACCAGAACAACTTTGTCACAGAAAGGGATTGTCTGCAGAGCTGTCGCACTGAGGGTAAGTGAATGGAGTGTGAAAGGAATGTGAGAGAGGCGATGCTTCTGAAGACGACACTCTTATGAAAACTTCAGTTGGCTCCCAGTTCCTCCTAGACCTCTGGAGTGAAGGAGGTAACGGCATGACTCCCAACCAAGTTGGGAATATGGCACTGTTTTAGTTGAAGTGACTTTAAGCCAATGTACCACTGCTACAAACTGAATGAGCGATTTATGAGCTTTGTTTAAGACTATCCTTTTAATGAGATCTGAATAACTGTAGTTATCAATGCTTTTCTGGAGTCACGTTTCGAACAACGACATTAAAAACATACACTCGTGTCAGTTTATTAGGTTAATCCATTTAGGACTCTAGTAGTTGGTTAAACACCCCATATTGCTTTTGCAGACCAACCTGAATCCTTTGGGGCATGAATTCTACGTTTTTAAATGTTCCACAGATGCTCTTTTGGGTTGAAGTCCGGGGCCAGCACAGAGCACAGAAGTAACCTGAAGTAGCAATTATATGCCTTGAGATGTATGTGATTTGTCACATGGTGTGTTATTTTGCTGGAGGTATCCACGTGACAAAAGTTTAAAAGACTGTTATAATGTGAGCCAGGTAAATATTTCTCACACCATGCTGTCAACTGGAGCCGTTTTCTCTTCTCTTAATCAGATAGAAGTGGAACCCAGTGTGGTTGTCTGCAACAATAACCAACAAGTTGTGTTTTGAAAGAACATTCTGCAAAACTGTTAGACCAGGTTGTATTTAAGGAATAATCTGGACTGGACCAAGGCTAGATCAGCCTCACACAGTTCCCAAATGTCCATTTAACCACTGTTGTTATCCTCTGTTTTGATGGTTGGCAAGTGGGTCCAGTGATCCTGGTAATCAAGCCCTTGCCAGGTGGTGTCAAAGGAGGACTGTAAAAATCTTCCAAAGACTCCAGCCATTTTCCCTTTCCCATATTCTCTATTGAACTGCCTGGCAGGCAAGGAAATAACTGGCAGCGCACCTTGAACCAACTGGATCATGGACAGCTTTTTCATAACTACAAGATTATTACTAAATATCTGCATTGTCCCTCCCCTTTTGCACTAACCCTACAGTACTGAATTTACACACACACACACACACACACACACACACACACACACACACACACACACACACACACACACACACACACACACACACACACACACACACACACACACACACACACACACACACACACACACACACACACACACACACACACACACACACACACATGCATATTGACTTTGCATACACACAGTGACGGCATAGTTGTACAAGACCTTGTTAAGACATTGTAAGAATTTCACTGTAAGTAACACTTTTTTCACTTAAACGTGACAAACCCAATTCGAAGGGTTTTGAGGACAGTATATTACATCTCATGTGTCATGTATTTCCCTCTGTCTGGGTGATTCTTTTTACCCCAGCTTCCTGCAGACTACCCATGGATGCTCAGCCATGCACTGGACAGCCAATGATCTGGGCCTTTGACCCAAACTCGGGACTTTGCCTGGCATACAAAAAAGGATTTTGCCAGAACAACAGCAATAAGTTCTACTCTAAAAGAGAGTGTGATGAGTATTGTGGGGTGACAAAGGATGGTAAGAAAAGGGGAAAGATGACCGGCTGCAACACATAAATACACACAATCACACTCACCATAAGCTTAGCTATACCAGATCTCCCAAAGATCCCCCCTAACGTTCATTATAGCCCTAACCTTAATCCCATAGCATAAAAATACTGATTTGGTCCTTACACATATAGAAAAAAGTTCACATATACAGATAAACATGAAAAAATTATATTCATTTCATATGTTTTTGTCTTGACTGTGTTATAGGTGAAGGCGAGTACTTGAAAGCAAACTGAAGAGTAGAGGTAAAGAGAACACATTATCCAACGGAATCCAGAGACTGGGTCAGCAACACCAAAGGAATCCATCTCTACTGAACACAACCAAATAAAATTATGAATTAACCTGAAGGGCATCATGCTTTATATGAACAGCATATTTTTTGTTTAACTGGGAATTAACTTATTATTGATTATGTTGACTGGGCTATGATATATGTTAAACTACCAACTACTTGCATGATGCAAGTGTTTTGCACCCACTGAGCAAATGGCTAAAGATGATATGGTAATTATTTTCTTATTAGTGAAATAAAATGTATTAGATGTGCTTGCCAAAGGCAAAAAAATATGCAAGAAATATGCAGCTTGCATGGCCTTAGGTTCAATCTTTGATGTATTTACTGAGGCTTGCTTTGCAAGAGGCCCCAGCTTCAATCTTCCACATATCTTATTATAATTGAGGTTTGCACGACTAGAGTTCACGGAAAGAAGTGTGCTAACCAGCGCTGCAAATACAATCATCAAAATGTTCCCTTAAAACTGCATTTGGTAGGATTTTTTCTGTAAAAAACAATTTAAAGCATTTCGCAAGACTCATCCATCAGAAAGCGGTTCTGCAGGAATGACAGATAGAGAATGAAGATACGAATAATAATATGAACAATAAAATTCCAAATAATGCACCAAATCAAATATCAACATTCTTCTTAGCCTTGCTAACGTTAGCTTAGGGTTCCTGGTTGCTGGCCATAAGGAGCTGTCTAAGTCTTCTTTCACGTCTTTGCAGCTTTCGTATGCTGTAGTGGATAAGGGAGGAATTGGATGTTTTTGTCCTGGTCTCTTGCTGTCATTAGAGTTTCTTACAGTAAGCAAACTTCACCCCTGCACCTTTTTCTTTCCTCTCCAAGTAAGTTGAAAAGTTTTGAGTGAGGAACGAAAGCGTTCAGTTTGCATTGGTCTCCTAATTATAACCCTTCCGCTCCTCACTCAACACCTTCCTTTACGACTTTTGTCTGGAATACGAAAAAGTATGAATTCATTTCTTTGATGTAGAAATAATTTCAAAAAGGAAATAATGAATTTATTCAATTTAGAGCAATAGGATTGTGATTTATCATAAAAAATACAACATTACAAAATGTAATTTGCTAAACATTTAATACATTTTGGTCATGCCTTAATTCCTGTTTAGTATTAAAAAGAGTGATGGGAGAAATTGGAACACACATGAACAATACTGCTTTTCTATAATAGCAAGCGTTTAAGTAACTTTAGCATTACATGGAACCGAACTCTCAAAATGATAGGTGAGTACCCCAAATGGCACCTAGATTCCATTGTGTCTTAATCAAAAGTAGTGTACAATAAAGGGAATATGATTCCATTTAGGAACCAGTCAGGGAGTTGTTACTTGGGCTGGACATGGACAGAACCATGCAGCTATAGATTGGCCAATGTGCTTTCTGAATTGTGATGCATGTAAATGACACTTCCAACATTCTATTGCAGTCATGTTATCCCTCAACTATAACTGATCATCAGCATTTCATGGCTCTGAACATGGATTACGGCATCACAATGATGACCAGTCATTACATCATAATGGGTAGACTATAAATGGGTTGAACAGTTTTTTTATCTCTTTAATCTATCCATTATTATCGTTCAACCATCCATGTAATAGTTTTCTGGATAACCTGCTATTAGCCATAAACTTGAGCTTATCATTTGCTTGGGATCATGGATGATTGTAACTCATCACATAGCCCATTGCATCAGCTCTCACCTGGGGCAAGCCATGCCCTGGACATCCCACCTGACCACAGAGACGTTCCAGTAGTGTCCACAGACCAAGCAGAGAAGTCAGCCTGCCCAGCCAAGCCTGTTGTGTCTGCCCTGATGTGTCCTGGTCCTTCTGGATTTACGTGTGACAATGTTGTCAAGTCACATCAGAGGTTACTATCTAGGAAGAGGGTGAGAAAAATGTAAGCGCCGGCCCAAGTTGACCGGATCAGTGGTCTCTGGTGCTTCAGAACAGACCCCCTACAGTAACCTCAAAATGCCTAAGGCAATTATTCAGGAGGGTACTGTGGTACTGGCTGGGGACGTCGTACCAAAGCAGGCCAGGAAGTCCCTTTACAAGAGGCTGCAATGTTATATAAAAACAGTGATTCACCGTATTTCCAGAGCTCTCAAGTATGGAGAGCCAAGCTGTGGCTATCACCCCTGCCACCAGAACCACTTCGGTGGAACAGATCAGACGGCAGCCTGACCAGACCATGCTCCAGCACTGAAGTGTCCTGGCTCTTCTCAGTTTACCCAAGGTGTGAGTATGTTGATGACTGCCACAAGAAGATATCAAATTCAGAGGTGGTGAGATAGTCTGGTAAGTGTCAGTCCAGGTTGGCCCATTCAAGGGGCTCCAGTGCTTCAGGCATTCTAGACAGCAACCATAAGCAGGACATGACAATCCCGATCCATGATGCCATTCATGAGGAGACTCCTAAGGAGGTGATTGCTGAGCTGGCTGTAGAGGATGTGCCCAGAAGTCTATCTGGAAGAGGATGCAGGGCTGCTTTAAAAGGAAGTGCTGCACTGAGAAAGCCAAACTGCACTAAGAGAATGATAAAGATGCAGATGAAGACATGACCTCTGACTGCTGTTTACCCTACCTTCATTTCCAGAAATTGCTCAGGAAATAACTTGTTGGAGCCTTATTAGCCTTTTCCCCCTTTTACACATTATGATTTACATGATTTATACAAGCATTTTCTTAGTAATGACCGATGAACATTTGTTTTGGTTCAGACATCTTTACATAACTACAGTGGGGAGAACAAGTATTTGATACACTGCTGATTTTGCAGGTTTTCCTACTTACAAAGCGTGTAGAGGTCTGTACTCTTCAACTGTGAGAGACGGTATCTAAAACAAAAATCCAGAAAATCACATTGTATGCTTTTTTTATAATTAATTTGCATTTTATTGTATGACATAATTATTTGCTACATCAGAAAAGCAGAACATAATACTTGGTACAGACACCCTTGTTTGCAATTACAGAGATCATACGTGTCCTGTAGTTCTTGACCAGATTTGCACACACTGCAGCAGGGATTTTCGCCCACTCCTCCATATAGACCTTCTCCCGATCTTTCAGGTTTCGGGGCTGCTGCTGGGCAATACGGACTTTCAGCTGCCTCCAAAGATTTTCAATTGGGTTCAGGTCTGGAGACTGGCTAGGCCATTCCAGACCTTGAGATGCTTCTTACGGAGCCACTCCTTAGTTGCCCTGGCTGTGTGTTTCGGGTTGTTGTCATGCTGAAAGACCCAGTTACGACCCATCTTCAATGCTCTATCTGAGGGAAGGAGGTTGTTGGCCAAGATCTCTTGATACATGGCCCCATCCATCCTCCCCTCAATACGGTGCAGTCATCCGGTCCCCTTTGCAGAAAAGCATTCACAAAGAATGAAGTTTCCACCTCCATGCTTCACGGTTGGGATGGTGTTCTTGGGGTTGTACTCATCCTTCTTCTTCCTCCAAACAAGGCGAGTGGAGTTTTGACCAAAAAGCTCTATTTTTGTCTCATCAGACCACATGACCTTCTCCCATTCCTCCTCTGGATCATCCAGATGGTCATTGGCAAACTTCAAATGGGCCTGGACATGCGCTGGCTTGAGCAGGGGACCTTGCGTGCGCTGCAGGATTTTAATCCATGATGGCGTAGTGTGTTACTAATGGTTTTCTTTGAGACTGTGGTTGCCTTCTCACCAAGCTGCTTGCCTATTGTCCTGTAGCCCATCTCAGCCGTGCAGGTCTACAATTTTATCCCTGATGTCCTTACACAGCTCTCTGGTCTTGGCCATTGTGGAGAGGTTGGAGTCTGTTTGATTGAATGTGTGGACAGGTGTCTTTTATACAGGTAACGAGTTCAAAAAGTTGCAGGTAATACAAGTAATGAGTGGAGAACAGGAGGGCTTCTTAAAGAAAAACTAACAGGTCTGTGACAGCTGGAATTCTTACTGGTTGGTAGGTGATCAAATACTTATGTCATGCAATAAAATGCAAATTAATTATTTAAAAACCATACAATGTGATTTTCTGGATTTTTGGTTTAGATGTGACGACCACGCCATCTACTGCCCATCCTCCCCCTGCAGGAGGCAGGCTTCGGCGTTCGACGTCACCAACCTTCTGACACCATCGCCCCATCTCATCATCTCATTGCACCTGTTGTCTCGTTTAGCGCACCTGATCATCATTTAGTCATTCCCCTCAGTATATATGTTCCCTCTGCTCCCTTTGTCTTTGTGTGTTATTGTCTCTACAATACAGAGCATGTGTCAGCTCATCTTTATTAAATGAATTCGAACATTTTAGCTCCGCAGTCCGCTTCCTCCTTCCTCGATCACCAGAACGCTGACAGAATAACACACCGCAAAAAACGGAAGAGAATGGAGCACGGAGCTCAAAAAGAAGCCGGTGTTGCGGAGATCATACACTCCCACACCAACATGATGGCCAACCTAGGCGCCACTATGAACACCCTCGTCCAGGCAGTTCAGCGCCTAGAGTTGGCCCGGTCCACTCCCGCAGCACCGGCTGCATTACCGCCTCCCCAGCCTACCCATCCCGGT
>JACXGJ010001845.1:0-57662 GCA_016801105.1 Esox niger
CCCCCCCCCCCCCCCCCCCCCCCAAATCAAAACTGCATGACCTTACTACCATCTCTCCAAATGCACTGTAAACGTTGGCCGTGGTCTGACTTTTAGCAGCTGTTTTCCTCCAGTGGTTGTGTGTCATTTAATATTTTGTGCTGAATTTAGATTGCATAAGATGCTATGTTTAAAGTGCAGCAGCCGTTTTTTTGTCTTCGATGCCATTGTGTTCAGCTGACTTATGGCTATTGTGTTTTTTCTGCTATGATAGACAGTCTGGCTAAAGGGATTGAGTTCTGAGGCCCTAACACAGAGAGAAAAGCTGAGGATGTCAGAAACTGAACTGAGGGTTTTCTCCCTTTCATATGCAGTTGGCTCTGACCCAGAGTTTGCACGTTACGTTGCCGGGGTCAGTCAGGCCATGCAGCAAAAACGGCAGGTACAGCACATCCGTCGCCCCAGCAACACCCGCAGCAACTGGCCCGTCCCTGATGAGCAGCACAGGACATGGTCCCACCCAGAGTATTACAGCGAGGGGTATGTTATCAAAGTCAGGTTTCCAATCACAATAAACTCCAAACATCACATGATATTGATATTGTAGTATTATAGGGTAGGGCTATGTTCATTCAGATTCACGTCATTCAGTCATAATCAGCATTGTGTATTGTGTATGGTTGTATAGTTCATGTGCACATCACTTTATAGATGTCTAAAAAGGGTGCCAATCAATCATGCATGCCTCTATTGATTCAGTTATCAAATATTAAATGTGATTATCATATTGGTTCAAGTATTTATGTTCTGAATGAGTATGCCAATATTTTGTCTAACAGGGAGGCGGTCAGCAGCAGCTGGTCAGCCAATCAGGGAGACTCTGCAAGCTCCAGTGATGAGACATCATCAGCCAATGGAGACAGCTTGTTCTCCATGTTCTCTGGGCCTGACCTTGTTGCAGCTGTCAAACAAAGAAGGTACAACAGAGTCTCCCTCATAACAATCCTCTGTTAAATATACATATACCATGGGTTACTATTAATTGTTCCATTGAATCTGATATTTTATTATTCATGAACTGTTGGTAGTAGTGTTAAACATTCTAAATGTACTAACAAACAACCAACTTTTAAGTTGTATGCAATCCATCCCAAGTCATTGAGTGGCCCTTTTGGTACTTCAGATTAACTTGCATTTCTAATTACCTATGTCATTATCATGTCAAATAAATGTTATATAATAATGGTATATATTATTATGTTACAACACTTAATAAACCATTTGTATCAATATTTTTGGTGCCCTGAAATATGGGGACCAGATAAAATAAATAAAATAATTCTTAAATGGTGGTACCAATAGCTACACAAATACCCTCAAATAAAAGCTTTGAATCTATAGTTTAACCTCACATTAATTGAGATTTCCAAACTATAGAGTATAGATCAAAAAGAAGAAAATAAACACTAACTGTGATAGAGCATACACTGCCCTCTGGTATTACAGTCTAATAAAACAGTAATGTAGATTTCTTTGTGGTTGAAAAAAATACATTACAGTGTTATTCTTTAATGGATACATTTTTTCTCCACACAATACCTTGTAATGACATAAAACACTGAAATATCACATTGTTTGACAAACAATATCACACATAAGTATTCAGAACCCTTCACTCATTACTTACAAGCTTGGCCCACCTGTATTTAGGTAGTTTCTCCCATTTGTCAATGCAGATCCTAGCAATCTCTGTTTGATTGAATTGTGAATGTTGCTGCATAGCCATTTTCAGGTCTCCAGAGATTTTTGAGTCAGTTGGCTCTGGCTGGGACATTGACATATTTTACACAAAGCAACTCTTGGGTAGTCTTGGCAGTGTGCTTAGGGTTGTTTTCCTGCTGGAAGGTGACCCTTTTCCTTGATCCTGACTAGTCTCCCAGTCCCTACCACTGAAAAACATCCCCACAGCATTATTCTGCCCCCACTGCTTTACAGTAGGTATGTTATCGGGCAAGTAAGGAGCAGTGCCTGGTTTCCTTCAGATGTGATGCCTGGTATTCACGCCAAAGAGTTGAAACTTCATTTCATCTGACCAAATAAACTCCAAGCAGGGTGTCATGTACCTTTTTACTGAGGATTGGCTTCTGCCTGGCCAATCTACCATAATGGCCTGATTGGTGGACTACTGCAGGGATGGTTGTCCTTCTGGAAGCTTCTTCCATCTCCACACAGGAACTCTGGAGCTCTGTAAGAGTGGCCCCTTGGTCCTTGGTCACATCCCTGACCAAGGCCCTTCTCCCACATTGGGTTATTTTGGCCAGGTAGCCAGCGCTACTGTTAGTGGTTCCAAATGTCAATTTAAGAATGATTGACGCCACTGTGGGGACCTTAAGTGTGGTAGATTGGTACCCTTCCCCAGATCTGTGCCTTGACACAATCCTGTCTAGAAGCTCTACAGACTATTCCTTCAACCTCATGACTTGCTCTGACCTGAACTGTGGGACATTATATATACTGTGTGCATTTCTTAATGATGTCCAATTAACTTAACACAGGTGACTCAATCAATTGGTAGAAACATCCCAAGGATGATAAGTGGAAACAGGATGAGCCTGAGCTACATTTCAAGTGTCATAGCAAAGGGTCTTAATACTTATGTAAATGCGATATTTCTATTTTTTAAATTAATTTGAAAACATTATAAAAGAGTTGCTGGGTCATTATGAGGCATTGATTGTATATTTACATTTAAAAAGTCTATTTTAGAATAAGGACACTTGCCAAATGCGCTATGTACCTTCCCAGGCTGAGGACATTTAGGAGCAGATTGATCCTCAAAGCCAGCATGTTGTTTTATTTGGAAACCTCATTTGGAGCAATATGCTCCATTTAGACACCTTGATCAGCTGCAAAAACAGGGATATTTAAATGTTGACATTTTTGGCCATTGAACCAATCCAGAGTTGACTCTTAGACTAGGCCACACTCTCAAAAGGCATGGCAAGATGGTGGAGCAACTTGCTCTCAGGGCATTTAATTACATTTGGTAAAACAACCTCCTGAAAAAACTTGCTAAATATGAACTTGCAAAAAACTGTTTAAACTGTACACATCAATGTATAAAATAGCCAATACTATGATTAGCTTTTAATAAAAACCACAGGAGAAAACAATAATTACAGGAGTCTGTTTGGGAAAAGCTGTATCCGGTCTAAATTGTTCACTGCAATAACGGACATTCTGGGGTAATAATTACTTTACCAACATTCTGTAGTAATAATAGTCTTGTGGGAATAGGGGTTTACAGTAACTTTGGTAAATTACTGGTAGCTGTTTACCCCAGCTGTGAAGCTTCATGTCTCTTCTGCCAGTAGAAAACACAGCTGTGGTGAGCAGGAGGTGTGTACCCTGCCCTCTCCACCCCTCCATCACTTGGGAGATGATAATAATCAGGTAAGGTTTTTTAGGTGTCTTGATTGTATAGTAATTGGGTTTGTGGGTTGAAATTTTTGTCATTCAATATATTGTGTGAATATCTTTTGCAAATGGTCTTGTTTTGATGAACTCCTCTTTCCATCTATTCTACTCTGCAGGATAGCAAAACTAAAACATGGCCACCGAAGGCCCCTTGGCAGCACTCTGCTCACACTCAACATAACACCATGCCCAATCCAAGCTCTTCCTTGTACCAGATGAATATCCCTTCCAGCCAATGGAGCGACTCAATGCAGATGTTGCAGTCTCCAGTATGGTCCACTGCCAGCGACTGCTCTCCCTCGACCGGGATCTCCTCCGGCTTCTCTCCCTACACTCAGCAGCAACAACAACAACAGCAGCAGCACAAACCCATCAGCAAGGGCTTTAAATCCTTTCCTATCAAACATGAGCACAGGCCTTCCTACCTTCACCAATACTGATACAGACCAAATGAAAGAGATGGATAGAATACCTGTAGCTTTATTGCTTAAGCAAGTTCCACTGAGACCATTAGTTACCATTAGTAATGTTGCCCTTTTGGAATAACCAGTCAATTGAAAACAAGTCTCTAAGTATGTATTTTAAGGCAACATTGCATTGTTCACACTGGCCTAACATTTTGTATGTATTTTTCCATTTTCAAAGCCCCAAATTTAAAAAGTTTTCAACTGCCATGTAAAAGCTGTGAGCAATGCATGTGTCATGCTGGCAGCAGTTAGTCCAGTGGTTATGTCTCTCCCTGTGACAGTTTGTACGCAGACTGTGTTTCCTCAGACAAGAGCTTGAGACGTGTGGCCATCGTCCACTGTTTCTGCAGCAGTCAATGTGTTTCAGAGAGGACTTTAAGATGCAGGGGAGGGATTTAAACGAGACACTCCGGTTTCCTCTTATAATTATACTGTGTCTACATAGCTGTAACTGCCAAATCTCATGTAAGATGACGACTCGGACTACAGCTAATAATTTCTGTTCCATTGCTTGTAAATTAAAAATAGATATAAATAATAATTTACTTCTTTTTATTAAGAGGCTTTGAGCAGGCTCAGCATCAATATAATAGGTGTAATTTGAAAGAAATACACTACTTTTTCAACAACTGACAGAGAAAAAAATATATATACTAAAAAGCAGCAACTATGTGCCATGTTGGTATTAATAGCACTTCCAGAATATTATTTTCCAACCAAAGTGTTGTTCAGAAGGTGAATGGTGCTGAAGAGATAAATGAGGAGTATGACATTGTATCAATCACTAATAAAAAGAGCCCTAGTGTGTTAGGGAATTAATTTCCTTTTTTTTCCCTAATTGGCAGAATTACACTAACTCCTACACCTATCATCTGTTTCTTTAAAATACAATATTTTCGTGTACAAAGATTGACAGTATTAATCTTATTTTTGTATTTTCTTACGTTATACCCATTGCTTTATGTTAGTATAATATAAGCATATAAAACTTTTTTTCCCATGATGTGAAAAGCACATTTCTTTCTTTACTTCAGAGTTTACCCACACCATATACCGTATATCTAAAGGTTACCAAATATGCCATTATAAACACTAAAACATTGTGTGAGTAGGGTATTTTTGAGCCCATGTTTCTTCAGTTTCTATGGCTATGGGCTGTGTTTAAATGCCCAGAATGTTAACTTTGTGATGTTTGCTGATGCCAATGTTGCCTGTATTTATGACATGACACCATGTTTTCTGAAAACTAACATACTTACCATGTTTACAGAATCGTTTGCTGTATATACATATAAATATATATATCTTTTTATAGGTCTGTGCTTTGCACAATCAAAACATTGGGTGTGTTGCTTTGTCTGTGTTATTTTCCAAACTGTTGCAGCCTTTTTTAAAGACATCTTAAAAGACCTTGGACTGTAACTGTTTGCATTTTTTGTCAAGATGTTTTACTAGTGGCTTCTACAGAAAAAGAAAATGTTACCCTGACAGAATATAAGGGGGCTGCTTGGCTTATGTTGCTTATTGTTCTTTTGAGCTGGCAACTGAATTTTTCCAAGTGTACCAGCAATGCAAAAAAAAATATAATAAAAATTAATAGCTAGCAATTAAATGTGTTTTATTTTCTGTGACAAATGTATCATCTATGCTTACGTGTGAATCTTTTTTGTAGGGGTGCATGGCAGGCCCAGTGGGCTACATTCAGTTTTCTAGCTTCCTCTAGTGGCATGTTTGGTTAAACAGAACTGAAGACATGTTGGCCATGGACTAAGCATGGACATTGTTTGAACCTGTTCCATGCCTAATAATCTGTATTGTCCCGGGCCACCATAAATAGTTACATGGGTAGTTGCCACTTTGCCAAACCATAATTAAAGGAAGTTTTAGGTACACCAAACTAGTACTGGGTCACACCTTTTTCACCAGAAAGAAGAGTATTTGGGGCATGGATTCTTGTAGACTAGATGGGTGTATCTAAAACAAGCTACTGACTGTTGTTTTGGTAACAAAATGTAACCAACCAGAACTTTCCAGAAATATCATTAACTTTTTTTGTAAATGTAAATACATGATAAAGCCAAAAGCATATGGAACAGGAATTCCAGTGACATACTCAGGCTTGTAATGGCGCTTCTAGTGCTAGACAACATAGGACCAAAAAATACACAAAGTTGAAATAAATGTTTATACAGTAGGACTGTCAATCAGATTTTCACTACTACTACAACTACGATTATCGTGGCCAATAGAATTCACTGTAATGATATTATCGTAGTATCTATAGAAAATCTGTAAAATTCATCTTCAACTTTTGAATGTGTTTTTTGGCACATTAATTACACAAAATAAGTGTATGCGGGTGAAGAGTGTGTAACCATAACTGTATGCGTAAAAAAAGCATACAAAGAACAAATTACAGTTAAGAGATAGTGAAAAGGCAACCAGATGAACTGACAAAAAGATACAACCCCTAACCTCAAGAGTTTACAGACAAATTCAAAAAATGTTCAGAGAATAGGTTACGAAAAGTTGTTAATACAAACTATTGCAAAGGTCCAGACTCGTAGTTTAAGCAAATGCATTGTTTGTCCATGAATAAGCTATGGAAAAACCATGAGGAGTTTTTTGCAAACGTCCTTTTAACCATGTGAATAAGCAAAAACGGCACATCTTTGCAGATCTCTCTTTGGGGTTGTAGTGGGGCTAATGAGTTCATTTCAACACCAGTGCATAGGTCCAGTGTCCTGATTTAAGCACATGCAACATTTGTCAACAGGTGACATAAGGTATCGAAAAACCGAGAGGAGTTTTAGGAAAAATAAAACTCCAGTTTTGCCTAGTGAATGCAGTATTATCATGTGTATTATTAACATATCAATATTTTTTTTAATTATCATGGTTATCGTCAATACCAGTATATTGTGACACCCCTAATATACAGTACGCAGGCAGCATTTGAGATAGGAGCAGTAAGTATTCCCTATTCATTAATTTACAGTAATGACCTGTTGAAGTACACATTTACTTCCAGAACATGCATCCATCAAGTTTAAGAGAGATGGGCAGAGTTTTGGCAGTTATATTGCATTCATCTGTAACCCTTTACATGAACTGATGGATTAAAGCTCTACATGCTCACATTACAAAGTTGAAGATAAGAGATGAAAACACCAAAGTAGAAAAATAGCTAACTTTATTTTATAACCAGAAATCCTCAGAAATGTTTACATTTTGATGAAGTTATTGGCCGTTTTGTATGACGTCTTTATGTCCATTCTGAGCTGTCAATGTTGGTGCCTCTCCAGTGGGGACCTGAAAAGAGGAATTCGGAGTTCATTGGCAAACAACTAATGCAATTAGTAAACGTTGCCTTTTTACTAGACCCTTTTATACCTGGTGCAAACATGCACCCTTTGTCAGGATCTTGTCCACATTTTGATTGTGGCCTCATCTTTTCAACAGCTGTAGATTATTTCAAAAACACTGATCAGATCCCATTAGTGTAAATGGAACATCAAGAATATGACCCCTAAAATGCAGCTCAGAAAAAGTCTTACGAATCCTGTTAAAGACTGTTCTAAAGAGTGTTGCTGGTTATTGAAATGTGTTTCCATTAATGTAAATAGAAGCATGTACTATATTTTTCTATGGCTGTTGCAGCCACTGCTGAGTGTGCATGAGTTACTGGTGCATGAATGCCTAGATTATTTATAGGTTATCTAAACAACTAGTACTTGTTTCTATCAATAATGCTGCTGTTACTCAAACAGAGCCACTGGAGCATAGCAGAAGTGTTAAGGACAGCTCATGGAGTTTCCTAAACTGTCAACTAGGTGAAAATTCGGACTGAACAGACATGTTTACCTTTTATTTGTATTAATGCAGACAGTAGAAGTAAAATATCTCTATAAGAAATGTCAATTCTGAGACGCTTTGTGGATTGAAGACAAGTTAAATCATGCATGTACCAAATATGAACGGGGCAACTGAACGATAAAACATACATTGGTGGTCGGAGCAAAGTTTGGGCTGGCATCGGCTATGGTTCCCAGGTAAACAATATTCCGGTGCAGGATCTGTTGATATCTGGGAAGAAAATGAATTTGCATTTTATGAATTAAAACATGACATGTCTGAATATAGCCTGACGCCCTTAGCAGGATTTACATCCAGCCTTCCTATAATATGTAATGTGTTATTTCCACTGGTGTAATCCCGCTCTGGATTTAAGAGTTGGAAGAACAAAAAAAATTGGCCATTCAAAAAGAAGAATCCTATTTTATCCCCTCCCATTTTCCCCGAAGTTATCAATCTTGAAAACACTTTTCTTTTAGGTAGTTCACACTGGCTCTGCTTGACAATAAGGAGTATCGCCTACTGCAGGAATATGTCCTGCAGTAACACTGTTTGACTAACATCTCAACAAAATGAATGCCCCACCACTCTAGGGGAAACACAGCTGTCACAATAAATGTTTTGCTTAATTTGAACTTACTGTACACATTCCACTGCTTTTCCTTTTTGCATGTACTCCATTATGCATCTTACCAGCTGGTCATTTTCATCCAGCAACTAAAAGTTTAAAGAAAAAAAATTGTTAAAGCAGATGTTTAGCTACAGACACTACTTGCGATCCCAAGACAACTGAAACCTCCTGACTTCTGGCATTATACTCTTGTATCATTGTTCTTTCCCGATTAAATCGGATGAGGCACAGTGTAACAATATCTTTCAGTTTTTTCACATGGGGTTTACAGGAAATTTATCTGGCCCTTCTATGGATTTATTTGACACATTTTGGGTGAATGATGAGTATTACCATTGAGAACCAGCAGTTTCTAAATGATGTTGACCTAATGCGTTCATTAACACGTGCTAGCCTAGGTCAACCGGCCTCCAATTAAAAGAGATAAACGTCATGGCCCTCACTGGATTCGACCCAGAGTCTCCCAGGTGAGTGTCTGTCTTTAAACTTGACACCAATATTTCACTAGATACCATCAATCACTGTGTTCAACTGACTAACCTTTTTTATTATGTTTACCACAAATATTATCTAGGAAATGGCTTTTGCCACTGGCCTAAATGCATATTTCCAAGAATCTGGTTGTCTGATGGTACTAGGTTGCTATAGAACAATGGTTCTTACTCTTTTTACACTGCATACCACCCAGAAAATATTTTATTGAATATATATCTTTTAAAGGAAGCACCGCGTGCCCCCATAGTTTGAAAACCAGTGCTTTAGAGAAATCCTCGTTACAATTGAATGAAGTGTTCGTTATACAACTATGCTATTTACCTATTAAATTCCGTTCTGAAATGTAGCCCATTGTGAAAAAACTGAATGTGTCTTGGAGTTGAGAATCGTTTGTTTTTAATTACCCTAGCGGTCTTTTTTGGTGTTTGTTGTGGGTTAATGTTAATACATTTGCTAATGTTACAGAGATGGCTCCATTATTACCGGCATTTGGAGTTTGAACAGCTGCACAGCTAAACAATTAAGATATTAACCATAAAAAACTAAGTGTTCACTCCAAATAGTTGAGGCGCAAGTCTATGCTTCTCTCTAGTCCAGAAGTGTCAAACCGGCTCCATGGAGGGCCGAGTGTCTGCAGGCTTTCGCTCTCACCTTGTACTTGATTAATTAGGTCACTAATTGCTAAGTTTCTACCCCCACCTGGTTGTTTAGGCCTGAACTGGGAGCCAATTTATGGGGGAAACCTGCAGACACTCGGCCCTCCGCGGAACCGGTTTGACACCCCTGCTCTTGTCAGTTAGGGACATAGAAATTGACATATAATTCGAGAATGCAGTTAGCTAAGGTCGAACATGCACTGTTTAAAACACTGTACAAGTCGTTTCTCAAATTAATGTGTGACTCACAACCACAACCGAGAAACGCAACGCATGATCAATCGCGAGTACACTGAGCATCAACGTCTTGGTGTTGGGTATAAATGTAATGAATGTGAGCAGGTCCAAGTCATATATTGTATGTCCGGTTTAATGTTCTTGTAGGGATACAGTACTAAAGCAAACAACTATTTCTCGCTGTATCAAGTTGGACAAATGCTAAAGTTACATGGCGGTGCTAGGTAATATCCACCATGTTTGCTAATACTAGCATGCTACTTACTCTTTGAATGGTTTCTTGGTTGATCTGAGCTTTTCCTCTTAGCTTTTTCGGTACGAAGGCAACAGACATTTGGAGTTACGCAGATTTCACACTGGTAGCTAATTTAGAGTGACTGCTCAATAAGATAAAATAGAGGCGACTATTTTATCTTATTGAGAACCTACCCACAACAGCCGTAAGCGCATTCCCATCGTGTACAAGTTTTGCCTTCAAAATAAACACCAGTCTTTAGGATAAATGGCTAGAATCCTCCCTCTAACATATAGATAAGTGTATTAAAACGTTATCAGAACTCCCTGTCTTCCCTTACCAAACGAGAAGCAATAGTATTAGCTGGTTTAGGGTGGGAAGGATAGTACTTCAAGTAGCCGGCGAGAAAGTTGGGGAATATCTTAGCCACTCCGATTTCTTTATATAATATTTGAGATATCTGTTGGTCATGTTTGTTTGTATTTATGCTAGCAGTACAGTAAAAATAAATAATCTGTACAGTCTAATATGTTTGTCCAATACAGTGCCAAATAGTGTGCAAAACCCTTAAAATTGATAGCTATTTAATGACCTATAGGAAGATGACGCCAATAATTGCAGAAATTCTTGACAGTTTTATTCCTACAATGGCATTGAGTAAACTGATACTGCTTTTCAAGTGTCTACAATATTTAGGTTAAGTTATACATGTACTGTAATATGTTCAGTACTCAGTAATTTCTTTTTAAAAATCAAGTATTATTATATAACAACATTTCTTTACATATTCTTTTCAAAATGTGTGACGTTTCAAATGTTGTTTTCGACATTCTAAATAAATTGTAATAGGTAACATTATGGACTTTTATTTTGAAATAAAACTGGAAGACAGGAATCCGCTGTTGTGGTTTATGGCTAGCATCTTAAATGCATGATTCCAATGGATTAGTAGCGTCGGCAAGTGATCTGGGCAATTGCATTTTCAAGTTCAAGTCTCAGCCACAAGTTGTTTAGAAATTGTATTTCAGCATCTTGGTTTGGCAGCATAATCGGTTGAGTGTAATACCTTGTACATACCTCCATCGGAAGCCAGCTTCCATCAGCAAATAGTTAATCTATGTTCTATTCCTCCCTTTTATGGAACTGTGTTACAAAACCAAGCATGTTGAACAGAAATGATTTTGTTTGGCATGCCATGTTCAGAGGAAGATCCGGATATTAATGTGTTGCATCTGTTTTGAAATCATTAATTAGAATCAGGTTGAGAAACAAAGTGTAGAGATTTTATTTACTAAACACTATAGTTGACAAAGGCTCCCCACTAACGTATTACGACCGCTGTGAAGTTGCCATCAATCCCCCCAAATGGCATTACGAGTAATATAGTGTGTTGGGATCCAAGCGTGGCTGGTTTACTGTGTTCAGCAATTTTTTTTGTCTTGTTCATGTATATAAAAGATTCACTTCATACAATTATTGTCTTACATTTATTTTAACATTTATGATATGAGTGGATACATACAGTTTAGCAACAGCTATAAAAGCACCAAGTGGATAAAGATAGCTAAGACACCAACTGAGAATTCAGAGTGGAGAATTGAACTGCATTCAAAAATATTTTAAAGGAAACTGAAACAAGCCGTGCAGTCCTATTCATTTAATTGGAATGCCCTCCGCAGTAATTTATTAAAATAACTCTGAAGAGGTAGTTACATGTTAATTCGGGATTGAACATTAGTTTCCCTGAAAATGTAGGAGACACTGGAATAATTTGGGATTGAATTTGGTTGTCCAAACAAGAAGGGATTCCAGCAAACCACTGATTTAAATTAATATCTACTTCCCAAGCCAGAATCGTACTGCTTAGCGTCACAATGCACAGATCGTTGTTGACTCCACGTTGTCATTGGAAATTAATGGAAGCGATGCTTCCACAGCCCTTGGCGGTGGTAGGTGTATTATGCCCTTAAACTTTTTTATATACATACACAACTAACATTTCCCCGATTAAAGTTACATTTTACGTCATAATTCTATATCTATATTTGGGATTAACGTCCATAAAACGTACCTATACGTATTGATTTACCAAAATAAATAACTTCCAAGACCGAAAACCAGAGTGTATATTTTTTAGGAATAGCTGCAGGTCAGAGTTGTATTATTAACCCGAATGAGAACAATGAGCTCTTGGATAAACTTCTTTAGATTAATTTGGGGTGTGCAAACCCATTTTCTATAGCCGTCTGCAGTGACGCTGACAGGGGACAATAACCAGTAAAGTTGTCCCAGGCCTCGTGGGGGACCATTTGGTTGACTTAAATATAATTATTTTAGTGAGTCAAATCTTGGTATTTAGTACTACCTAGATAAACAAACAATATACGTGTATGACCTGCTTTATGAACAGTAACATTGCCATTTCTAATTATTTTTGCCTGTTTGGGTCCTAAACCTTCTGTTTTGTCCCAGGCCCTGGGATTTCTGTCGGCGTCCCTGGCTGTCTGGGTGGTTAAACTTTGGTCTGCAGTTGTGGCATGTTGAATAAATAGCCAGAAAAGATTCTCTAAAGTTGTTAGGTGCAATTTATCGGGAATTGCTGAGTGAATTCTCTGGCCACTTCTCCCGGTGGACATTCCTGCTGTCGGCATGCCAACTGTAAACTCATAACATCTGACATTTAGTTGTGTGGCCCTGTCACCAGGTGCAGCCATGTGACGGTCATGCTATATAAACAGATTCTCAAGATGCCTTACGCCAGATTCTACATGGACGTCCTTGGCGAAAGACAAATCCTCACCAACAGGGATGTGAACAATAATTTTGCAAAAAATTAGCTGTGCAACAAAACAATTAAGTATTTAAAATGTCTTCTCTGCCTGTCTTATTATACACAAACTCAAGATCCCTTGAGTTTACAAGCAAACAAAATGTGGTGGGTTGAGTAAGTATGATTTCCAGAAAGACAGATTTTATTTCAGCTCATGCAACATGAAATTATCCTTCACTTATTCTTGGTAGAAATCACAAAACTTGGAAACTCACAAACATGCTGAGGCTACAAAGTAGATGTGTAAATTGAGTGGGTGTATATAAGTGTTAAAAGTACTTGCTGTGGCCACATGAAGGCCACTCTGGCAATTAATAAAAGCATGACGACATAGTTACTGAACAATTCTTTATTTTTCTTGAGTAAAAACCTGTCTAAAGAGGGTAGCCCACTTTAAATACATCATGCGGTCAGACAAGGAGTAACAAATGTATTGAACATTTTACAGCATTTATATGGGTAGCATGTACGGTTTGAAATCTCAAATTAGTTCTAGACCTATTGCAACTGCCCAGGCCCCTATAATCCTTGAATAGTCACTTGTGTTTTATATCAAGGCAAGGATGCCATGAATTGTCAGTCTGTCACAACAATCCTGTCAACCTGGACATTAACTATGTGATGGATCTTCTTTCTAGCTGCCCCAACACTGTATAATTTAAAATCAGGTTTATTTGGACATGTTTTTCAAATAGTACATCTTACACACCGTCATCATAAGTCAATTTGAAATTAGCTGTAAGTATAGAGGATTTCTAGAAGTAGTGAGACAGTGACTTTTGCACCAGTTAATAACAATTGTCATTGCCCAAATACTTTCAAACCTCACTGTATCCCCCTTCTGGCACTCCAACATACAAGTGACATCTGAAAATCAACCCAAACCTGTGCTGGCCTCAATTCAATTCACATCCCTTTACTCCATTAACATTTTAAGTAAAAAACAAACACAACACCTGAATCACGCCAAGAGGCACGATAATGGACAATACTACAAACCGCTAACGCTGGACAAGACAGTGCCCAGACTTCCCGAAGCATGGGAAGTGGAGCAAACATGGCTAGCTTCGGGCACCAATGTGGTCTATTACAAATTTGATTACAAAGAATGAATCCATAAGATTAGTAGATGGGTTAAGGCCTGGAGTCACTACACTTATTTCAAATAAAACATCATCCAACAACTGATTCTTTAACTTCCTTAAACTTAATGTTATCCTGCTGGTTGGACAAAATAAATATACCATGAATATTATTACTGATGACTGTCGCAGTTCATACAGTTCAAGACGGGCCGTACTCATGTTCTCTTTACAGGAAAAGCTTTCATGGCAATTTCTAGAATCAATATGTTGCCTATTCAGCCAGTGAATTACATTCACTGAAGTTTGATGAATGGAACTGACTAAAAGCAGTAACATTGTTCTATTCAATTGCGAATCAGATTTTTCATAGTCATGTTTCGCAAGTAAAACCCTACAAGAGCACAGTCAAATGGACCAACAGTGAACAAAGCTATGTGCTAGAATTTTTTTTAACATACATCTGTAACACTGTTTCGAAAACAAGTCAGTTTTAAAAGCTTTGCTTGCCCAGTGCTCCTAGTCCCACAGCCTACTAACACAGCAGCCTAAGCCAGTCAGCCATCATCACCAATGAGTATTCTTATCCCACAGTAAACAGCTGGTTAAAGAATGACAACTATATAAATTATTAATCAAGCTCTAAGTAAATGGAGAAAGCTAGATAGCCATTTATAATTATTATGATGCTTCAAATTCAGTACAAAAGACGTTTCTGACTAAGTGATGACATGAGTCACCAACGCAATAAACCAAAATATGCAGCAACAATATGCACAACAAACCCCCTAACAGAGTGCACTCCTTCCCAAAAGTGACCTGCATTAGGCAGAGTATTAGGGGTTTTTGGGAAGAAACATTGGTTATTTTTAGAGGAAGAGAAAACAAGCCACAGCTCTGAATCACATCATTCCTATTTATATGCATTTTTAAAACCAGAAATTAAGTGGCAGCTAAAGAACATCTTTGGGGCAAGAGTGATCCACTTTACATACATTCTTTCAATATTCAGTAAGAAATTAAACTTGTGAAAAAGCATTATAAATCTAGTGTTTTCTGGATGTCTGACCTACTCTGAATCGTGAGGCTTTTGTTAAAGGTTTAATTGATTACCTTCACATGAAACAGGACCTCCACAGCACCCAAAAATCAAAATGAGTCTATAATGGAAACCACAATTTGATGTACCTAAAAAACACTGAAAGGAGAGTTTGACTAAAACAACTTGGCAATATACAGAACATCAAAATACAGAATACATGGCTACAAAGATATGTAGACTAGGAGAAAATATATATATATACACAGAACTAATCAAAATTTTAAACACACTCATTGTCAGGTATTTCTTCATGTTTATACAGTTTTCCAGATTGTATAATAAGACATCAAAACTCTGAAATGACACATGGACTCAGTCCGTAAGTGTTAAACATACATAATGCAATTCTTCTGAGTAGCAACCTTTTGGCTTGTTAACAGCTTTGCAGTCTATGCATTGTCTCAACCAGCTTCACGAAACAGTCACATGGAATGCATCAGTTAACAGGAGTGCCTTGTTAAAAGTACTTTAATGGAACTTTTTCTTAACAGGATTATGGTGGGTATAAGGAGGGTGACAAGGTATGGTTGGTATACAGAAGACCATAATTGTCTGTACTGTAGTGGGCCATATTACGGCAAAAACAGATACGGCAAACACCCAAAGAGAAACAATAGTCCCATATGACTAAAAGAAATGAAGGTCAGTCAAGGCAGAAGATTTCCAGTACATGGAAAGTTTCTAAGTGCGGTCCCATACCCATCAAGCACTATGATGAAACTGGCTCTCATGAGGACCACTACAGGAAAGTAAGACCCAGAGAGTTACTCCTGCTGAAGCAAATAACTTCATTAGTTCCCCACCTCCAAAATCACCAATGACCTGCACTCTGATCGGAGCCCAAAGATATGCTTCACAGAGATGACGACACCTTTCAATTGTGTGAATCAGGCCTTCGTGGTCAAATTGCTGCAATGGAACCATTACTAAATCACAGCCATAAGAGTAAGACTCGCTGGGCCAAGAAACATGAGAAATGGACATTAGATGGGTGGAAATGTGTCCTTTGGTCTGATGAGTTCAAATGAGATATTTTTGGTTTTAACCACCGTGACATCATGAAACAGAGTGAGTGAATGATCTCTGCATGTGTGGTTGCCACCATGAAGCATGGAAGAGGTGCGATGTTGTGGGGGCGTTTTGCTGGTGACCGACTTATTTAAAATTTAAGGCACTCAACCAGCAAGGCTAACCGAGCATTCTGCCGCATGACATTCAAACCGGTTCATACCTTAGTGGGATTATGATTTGGTTTTCAACAGGATAATGACTAAACACCTCTGGGCTGAGTAAGGGCAATTTGACCCAGGAGAGGGATGGTGCTGCATCACCATATCTTAGCCTAATTGAGATGGCTTGGACCGCAGAGAGAAGAGAGCAGCAACCAAGTACTCAGCATAATTGGAAACTCTTTCAAGACGGATGGAGTTAAAGGTGATTCGAGGTGACTACCTCATGATGATTGAGAGTGTGCAAAGCTATCATCAATGCAATGAGTGGATACTTAAAATTCATCTAAAATATAAATGTATTTTGATCTGTTCAATACTTTTTTGATTACTAGATGATTCCATGTTTCATTTTCACTATTATTCAACAATGTGGAAAAGAGTAATAATAAATACCATTGAATGAGTAGGCGTTTAAATTTTTGACTGGTAAGGTGTATATAGATGCATATAAAAAAACACTGACCAGCTATGTAAATGATTTTGGTGCTCCCTACGGTACATTACAGGATATATCCCCAAAAAATAAAGCTATTTTGAGTGATCTTATCACAGTATCAGCGGGCTTCTGCATACATCTTTACACAACAGAACATTATCAAATACAGTTTTAGAAAGAAATTAAATCAAAGAGATGAAAAAAATACTGAATAATTCCACTGAAGTACTGTATTTACACAGGTTCTTGTCCCTCTGACTACTGTAAAATATCAAACACTTGAATTTTCAAAAACATTCTGTAGTAGTATTTTTGAAAATAAATGGTTAAAGAAGCTGCATTTACACCCGTTGAAATCAGTCTACCCCAGTGCTGGTGACAAATGTACAGATTAAGTCTTCATTCTTTTTTGCACGAAGTTAAGACCAAAACAAATTTTCTGGGTCATGAAGAACTACATTTCTTCGGGATTCATCCTTCTGGTACACTATGCGGCCACTTTGTTATCCTTCTGGAAGAAAGCAAAATTTGTTAAGACTCCTGAACTTCAGAGACTTTCAATATATTAGGCTATGAGTTACTGTCCATGTCCCAAGGGTTTTGTTGTTTAAGTGTAAGTGTATGTACACAACATAGAATAAAATATAAATAGCTGAACATTTGACGTGCTGTAACCTTGTCCCCCAGCTCTTAAAAATAAGCCTGGGACATTAACCATTCTAAGTTGGCTTTTATGGGAGTAATACATGACCACTGCAAATTGCTTCCGCTGGCAGCTTCTTGCCATGAATCTCAGTGTGTTACAGAAAATACAAGTGCTCGAAAGAGCAGTTGCTTGATAATGTTGACAAGCACTGGCCCATCTCTCAAAGCCTTAACCAGCCACTAGTTACGCAACAGAAAAACAACTAAATTGCTCACACATGGGTTGGAAACTATAATGACTAGAAGAGGCATATAATGTAGACAAATATAATATAAAATATAATATAAAATTGTTTTATATAGCATACAGCTCTAAAACAAATGTTGCTTTATAGAAAAATAAGGCTATTACAGACTCCAACTATTATCTTGGTTAAAGTCTCAACCTTCTAAGTGATTAACAGGGGCCAAGTACAACACATTGTTCCACTTTGAATTTGAGGGGATGTCTGGGAATCAGATTAAACAAATAGCATAGAGTAATTTACCCTGTATTCATATTCAGCAAACTCCCGGCCACCTCTGCTGCTGCCTCGGAATCCACCCCTAAAGCCAGGTGGGGCTCCATGGGGAGGTCCAAAGGAACCTCGGCTCATGGCACGTCCTCGCCCCCCACGGAATCCCACGCCACCACGACCACTTCTGAAACCTCCGCGTCCTCGGTTGTGCCTCAGGGGGATGCCAAAGGTCTCAGAATTCATCCTCCTCTCCTCAGCCCACGTCTGCCTCCTTGGGAATCCTAAACTTCCAGATCGCTCAGCTGCTTTCCTGTAAAGATAAAATCAGATTGTTAATACCAAGACATAACCTAATTGAATTTAAATGCTTTCGGATTACCTTGTATCATCAGAAGAAATGTTGTCAAAGAAGGACTTTGTCTTGTCATAGTAAACATTGACCACCACAGGTTCCTCTTCCTCAGCATTGACTTCACTGCCCTGCGTCTCAACTCCACAATCTGCTTTCTCATCTCCGTTAAGAGTCTTCTCTTGTTTCTCAGGCTTATCATCTATTTGAGACAATTAAAATGTTTAAATGGCCCAGTGAATGTGAATTTAAATGTCACATCCTGAAGCAGGAAGTACCTGCCAGAAACCCCCAAATCACACTCAATTCACTGAATTCTGTAAGGAGTGGTCAAATTATTAAACATCTTGTTAAAAATAATCAATTGCAATAATTTGAAAATAAGCAGATAATTCTTCACTTTGACATGCACTTCTATAAGCAGTGGCAGAAACCCCAAATTAAATCCATTTTGATTTCATTTGTTTTAAAATGTGGAAATGTCCAAGGGGTGAATGATTTTGAGACCTGTGAAGTTGGCTCCACACCCAATGCAAAACTTTAGGTTTAAGGCAAAACAGGCCTAACTCTGTGTGCCCTTTGTGCCTTTAAAACTTTAGTTTGAGCTACTGCCAGTTTTTAGTTATTAAATACACTTTTATAGGTCATTCTGAGGTTACTCAGCCCCCAACATGCTTCAAATTCACCTAAAATAGTATTGTTTGTGCAATGTCAAGTTCGGTTTCTGTTGCTGCAGTGTTTTATATATTAGAAATTTAACTTTAGGTGATGATGTCACCAGCCCCAATATGCTCCAAATAAGACAACAAAAAAAGGCTAAATCGTTTTGTGCCGGTAAAAATTGCACGTTTTTGGTTCACAACTTACATTTCTACTGGATAGTACATTGGCTTGACTCTCCACAATAGCTCTGTCATTACATCTTCAACTGAATTGTTTAGACAGCAAATAAAAACATTTTGCATCAATTTGGAGCATTTGGGGGGGACAGGTGACATCCGCACATATAATTAAATGTCTAACTTAAAATGCCAAAGCAGCACAAACAAAACTAGATGGCACAAACAAAGCACAATTCAAAAACACTATGTTGAGTGAACTCGGAGCATGTTGGGAGGCTGCGTGACCTCAGAATAGCCTAGAATATATTACATAAAAATGTTAACAATGATAAAGCACAAACACATTTTAACAGTACAAATGAAGCACAAACAATTTAGTCTATTTGCCAAAGTTGAGTCTGCTGGGGGGGCAACATCATGCAGGATTTTAAGAGCTACTGTATATTTCATGCTGCGTCTACAACAGACTTGCTAACCAATACCAACTCCCATGTCAATGGAGTAGCTGGAGCATTTAAAGCCCATCACCCAATGCTACTGCTCTTGAAAAACAAGTAGCAGAGCATTTAAAAAGTAGCCACCCATTTGGAAACATGGCTCACATTAAAAGGACATTCAAGAAAGCAACAACTGATAATAGGTCGTGAAAGGACATTGTAACACTGCTATAGATGTGTTCACAGTTGACAATAAGCCCGTTTTTGACCAAACATACACAGGTCTGTAGATTTGCATAATCACCATACCTTTCAGTTTGAGTTTGTTCTGGAACTCTTTATCAATCTCCTCCTTGTTAAACTGGGCATTGGCAGTCTCAAAGTCAAAATCTTGATCAAACTTCATGGGGCCATCCCTGTGTGGGTTGAAGCGACCTCTGCCCCGATGACCTCCTCCACGACCCCGTCGCTGAGGGGGAGGACCACCGGCTAGAAAGAAAGTCAGGTCACAAATTATCCATGGATGTGGAGTACTACTTCCTGAAGCTCATTTTAAAAGTTGCAGAAAAACTTGTTTGACAGATCTCCAGATAATCAACCTTTAATGCATTTTCGTTTTTATTTTGTGCAGGGACAAATATGTATATGACCATTTTAAGAAAACAATTACAATTATTTGTCACCAAATGAAGATGGGTTTGAGCAAGTGCACACCACATTGTAACCAATAAAGTAGCTACTTATCTTACTGTGCTGAAACAAGCTAAATGTCAAGCAAATATACCCCCTAATCTCCAATACATCTGGTCTCAATATATAGTAATACACTGATCATTTATTAGGCAATAGCACTTTTCAGGTGGGCTTAAAGGGTACACTGGTTTAAAAATGACTTCCCTGAGGAAAGAATAAATGAAAAACACTTCATCAATATAAACATTTCAGTGTGGTAGTCTTCAGTAAATATTTACAGCCAATAAGTGTTATTTTAAAATAGCTTGGTCGAAGAGTGTGTTATTTTCACCACAAACCGCTAGCATTCCTAGTACACCCATTCGGAAACTAGCTACTGAAATGTCATAGGTATGCTTTGATTGCAATCAAACAGTCAACCTGTCACCGTTAGACCTACATGAGAACAAAACGTTTAACTAAATGTAATTATCAATTAATCATTAACAAAAAAGAATGCATATAAAATTAAAATGCAGCCACCTTTCCTTGTCTTTCACCAACTCTGCGACTGCATGATGAAACAATTTTGGGCACATTCGCTAAAAAGACTAGCAGCGATATACTGCAGTACATGTGACAATGGAAGGAAACTTTTTCATATTGGCAGTGTTACCACATGGGTGGGTATCCCCAAAATTGGGCAATTTTTTATGGGCTTAGACGGTCGACAGTTTTCATGCTTAATGGCAAAATGTTTTTAGGTGGCCCAGACAAAAAGGAATGATATGCTCTCTTTGCTAAAAGCATTGTGAAGCCAATGTGTTTAGGGGCTTAGCAAAATAGCCAAGCAGAAACTATAGGCTGGATGCACTTAAATCCAATAAACAATACTAGTCCTGGACAGAATAAACACAAGGGGAAAATCAAACACACTGAAGATATAAAAAGTCTACACACCCCTGGTAAAATGTCAGGTCTTTGTGATGTAAAAGAATGGGACAATGATCAACAAACTTTTTCCACTTTTAATGTGACCTATAATGTGAACAATTCAATTGAAAAAGCAAACAAATCTTTGAGTGGGAAAAATGAAAACCTTACAATAACCTGGTTGCATAAGTGTGCATTCCCTCTTATAACTAGGGATGTGGCTGCGTTCAAAATTAACTGATTACATTCAAACTTTTGTTAAATAAAAGTCATAATACACCTGCAATCATTTAAAGTGACTGATTAATCACAAATAATGTTCAACTGTTCAAGTAGATTATCCTGACATTTCTTAGTTGCAAAAGCTATGGTCCGCAGAGAGCTTCCAAAGCATCAGAGGGATCTCATTGTTGAAAGATATCAGTCAGAAGAAGGGTAAAGAAGAATTTCCAAAGTATTAGATATACCATGGAACACAGTGAAGACAGTCATCATCAAGTGGAGAAAATATAGCACAACAGCTACATTACCAAGAACTGGACCTCCTTCAGAAATTGAAGAAAAGAAGAACACTGGTCAGGGAGGCTTCCAAAGAGGCCTACAGCAACATTAAAGGAGCTGCAGAAATTTCTGGCATGTACTGGCTGGGTGCTACATGTGACAATGTCCCGTATTCTTCATATAAATGGGCTATGGGATAGGGTGGCAAGACAGAAGCCTTTGCTTACAAAGAAAAACATCCAAGCCTGGCTGAAAGTTGCAAAAACAAACATCAAGCCCCCAAAAGCACGTGGAAAAATGTGTTATGGTCTGATGAAACCCAGGTTGAACATTTTGGCCATAATTCCAAAAGGTACATTTGGTGCAAAGGCAACACTGCACATCAACCAAAAAACACCATACCCACAGTAAAGCATGGTGGCAGCATCATGCTTTGGGGTTGTTTTTCTCCAGCCTGAGCCATGGCCTTAATCAGGGAGGAGGGAATCATAAAAAGAACCTTCAGGTGTCCGTGAGAAAGCTGAATATGAAGTTCAACTTTCAGCACGACAACAACCCGTAGCACACATTCAAATCCACAAAAGCATGGGTTCACCAGAATATTATTAACGTTTTGGAATGGCCCAGCCAGAGCCCAGACCTGAACCCTATTGAACATCTGTGGGGTGATCTGAAGAGGGCTGTACACAAGAGATGTCGTCGCAATCTGACCGATTTGGTAGACATGGACAACAGGGAAGATAACGCTATAGTTTTCTTTTTGAAGAGGCCTGATATTCTATGAAGTATACCACAGAGGGGCATCTGGTAGAGCACAGTTAGGGTACCACCCTAACTTTAACCAGGAAAAACCCTGGTATGGGAACACTTTAAAGTGAAATAAAGACAGTTCGCTACAAAATGTAAATGGCTAATTGACAACAAATACAAGTACACACAGAGAACACGCTTTGGAGCAATTATTGGAGAGGAAGAAGGTTCTGCACAATAAGTAAAATATAAAAGAATTGTGCAATTGTCTGCTTTTTAAAGAGATCTGTGTAGTTAAGCATCATGGCTATTTACAGCCAAGCGGAACACGTTAGCAAGCATTCACTGTTACTGTTGGAACATGCCATCAGCATTAAAGTTGACAAATACCATGTTTTTATAAAACCTGAATTTCTTTATTAATTACCTTTAACAGGTATTGATTAAAATATAACATATGTAAATTTCACAACACTATTTGAATTACAAGTATAGAACATGTTCACAATTTTAAATGTATTTATGCATTTTCCAGGGATTATTTTCTGTTTGGTTTAAATAATGAGGGTATTCTGTTTATTAGCCTATGAATGTTATTGAAACAAATTGTTAATGCCTGCCAAAAAAATGCGCATTTGTTAAATAAATATGGAGATTATTTGAAACACCCATAGGCTTCATTGTTATACTTATTCCATGTTAAGTATGGACACTTCAACTACTATTTAGTAACCAACTTGAATTGCTAGGGGCAAGCATTGGAACAGGTCTTTAAAAAGGCTTTAACTGTACACTGGTAGTGTCATTAGAAGCAACTCACCAACTTGTCGGTTATTCCGACTGTCAACACCGCCTTGCTCAGAATCTTGTCTAGGAATTTTCTGTACTTCTGGGCCTAAAATGCAAAGAAAATTATTTTCTTCAATTAGTCTACTAAGTACAAATGTTTCCTAAATTAAAAATACATCAGATTTATCAAAGGAGGTGAAGTGTAGGAGTCTGCGACAGCAGTGTATCGATGTGCAGGCCAAGCCTGGCCACAACCCTTTCACTCCTCCGTTAGCCTCACCCCTTCTCTGTTCTAGGACTTCTGTAGGCTTCTGGTTGCTCTGGGTAGTGATGGGTCTGGCTGGCGGGCCAGCGGAGCTCCTTTGTACCACTGGTGCAGAGCCAGCATGGGTAGAGGGGGGGGCAGTCTGTACTGCCTGATCCAGAGAGGGGCTCTTTCTCAAAGGGTCCAGCTGGGGACTGGTATGACCTAAAGGATAAGGCAGATATGTGACTAAAATAAGAAAGTGGCCAGGCAATGGGACAGAATATGTATCATGTTAAAAAATTATGCTAAATATGGTAGTTGGACTATTAACCTAATGCAGGGTTTAAATGATTTTGAAAACCAATCGCTGCCAAACAAACCCTGGAATTAAACATGTTTCAGAAAATAGTACCATGATAGGTTAAACTGGAATACATCATTTTTATTAATGTTGAAGCTTATTACAAACCTTGAATATTGCATTATAATTAGCCAATTAGGGGTGGCCTATCAAATTAACAAAATATAAAACAATTAGGCCAATTCTAAAAACAATTAGGCCCTATTCATTATAATGCTTCAAAACAAAACTTGCATTGTCTGCAACTGGCTTGTTCTAGACTACTGGCACACCTTTATCTTTCAGTCTGAAACAGAAGAAATGCCGAACCACAAAAGGAACCAAGCAAGCCTAGTTCAGCTTGTCCGCAATTAGAAAGCACAAACATTGTCCCTGGCTGGTTTCGATACAATTTTTTGGGGCAGACTGTCCAACAATTACACAATTTAAACAGCAGCAATGCAACTTTTATCTCAGCCATTTCATGTTTCCTGAAATAAGGAGGACAACAGAAGGTTTATTAACGGAACTAAAGTGTACTCTTGTACAAAGATGATTGTAGATGGCTAGCGAATAGCTATACAGTACCGATAATGAAAACAATGACTCCAATCACTCCATGACTGGTTCATTTCTTTTATAAAAACTATAACAGTATAAAAGGGCTAGGTAATGCAATTACTGTTTAAAATATGAGATTCTTAGTATTACCGCGTATATACATATTTTTGTGCAATGGCTGAAGTGTGTATAAATATTTCGGAGACATAAATTGTAACGTCTGAGAGGGGAATTGAACCGGAGTCATAAGATTGAAGGGCAAGGATAACGCCACAAACAACGCCAGCAGGTAGTCAGTCTACCCCCATATAGTCTCCAAATGTCATCTTTACCCCAGCCATGACATTTGCTGAATTAATAGGGGGAACGGAAAATGTATTGGCCCCATCTTAAATCACAAACTACATACGACAAGTACGTACTTCGCAGATGAAGGTGAGGTACATACTGTTTTGTATATAGTACGCTCGTATGCCAGTATTGGGATCGATTGGGACATAACTCTTGCATCTTGACATAAAAAAATAATTTCACATATTAACATTACACAAAGTTCTAATATTAAGCTAAACACCATAAATCTGTGTTAAACTGACCAACATTTTTTATTAAATTGACTTCCACCACAAATAGCATCTATGAACTGTATGGCTTTTATTAGCTAGAAACAGGGCAACTAATATCTCCTGGTGTACAACTTGGAATAATCATAAGAATTAAGCAATTGTTAGCATGAATATTACACAGCCAAACCTTTACACACAAATTAACAAATCATTTCTATGGCTAATAGCCATTTTAAAAAAAACGTATGTCCGATTTTTATATGTGTATGCTAAATTGGATAGAATGCTCTGTTTAAGCCACCAAGTTAAGTCTATAGTGCAAGACTAGACAGATAAAATTATTAATTAAAACAGGTGTTTGATTTAGGTGTTTTCCAATAAATAGGCGGTATAGTTTCTGATGTAAAGATACATCTAATTAATAATACACAGCCTTATTCTGCCAATAGGCCGCTCTGTGTGTACAACGCTTGAGCCTTTTCTATATCAACGATGATTGGACAAGCCGCTCCAATTGTGTAAATCCAGACATCTCTCAGGCCTACACAACAACTGCAGCAGTCTACTATTATCGTATGCAAAACACGTTAAAGAAGCAAACATGTACTGAGTGAGGCAGAAAAAAAAGCAAGACATTTTGTTTCACACTAACAATGCAGTGTCAAAGAAAATCCTCTGATACATTATTCTATTGTCCTTTTAAGGTATTAAACAGATACATTTACAGACCTCCACCAACAGCTCCAAATTGCTGAGGCACCAGGGGACTAGGGTTGAACTGGCTGTAGGGAGGACCAGGCGCCCTGCTGAAAGAAGCATAGGACCCCACTGACTGGAATGACTGGGGTGGGGCATTCACGGATCCAAGAGACGACTGGGGAATAAAATAGACATTCACCTTATTACTGACATATAATGGACAGGTTGGTCAAGAGTCTGAAAAGAATACAGACACCAGACCAGTTCTCATCCCTGAAGTATAAATGTAGATTACATTTATTTTCTGTTTAATGTTTTAAAACACAAACTAAAAAACAATTGTTGTTTGGCGACATAGGCTTTATGTTGAAAAATAACACCCTGGCATAGGATACAGCCCCCACACATTAATTTGGTGTAGACACGTTTGGCTGCAATAACAGTTGTTATTTTTTTGTGGTAAGAATATACCAGCTTAGCACACCATGTCTAATTTTTAGCTGTTTTGTTACATTTTGACCCAGTCCTAATCAGATTTTCTCCATTCGGTCTGGTTCGTTGAACAACACTTGCTGCCTGCAATTTTGAAAGCTTGCCACAGATTCTCAATAGGACTGAGATCAGGACTTTGGCCTTTGAAGTCCCTCTGAGGTTGCTGTGGCATGTGCCAGATCATCGTCCAGCTGAAAGGTACAGTTCCTCCTAAACCTCATGTTTTTAGCAAGTTCTTGTTATGGCAATTCCTAGCATCATCAAAATCAGGATATTCAACAGCACAGTGGTAGAATTCTTATGCAAGCAACATTACAGTTGAAGATTCTTCTTACAACTTTTTCCAAATGTCAAACCAATGTTACCTTACAATAACTGATTCGGCATTTCAGTGTTTAAAAACATTAAAGCATGTTTTAAAACAGCATTTGTAATTAGGAAATATTGCAATTGGACAGGGGTCTGAATACTTCAAGGCTTGGTATGCATAAAAAAATGTCATCATTTTGCTGACCAAAGCATTGGCAGTCCTTAATGATAGCATGGGCATACATGGTAAAAATGAACATGTACATCTTAAACTACTGGATTCTGACAGGGCCTAAGCAATGGCCTGTATACCTGGACAATGGCAGGATCCTGAGGCAGGGAGCTGGTGGCTTTAGGCGGCTCACAAACGGTGAGGTCCTTGATGTCACTCCCTCTGAAGATTATGTACTCAAAGACCTCATCCCGTGGTGGAATTGGCCTGTCAGTGGGACGATCTTCCGTGCCAAAGGAGCGGACTGTTGAGGTAAATACACATGACAGAAAGAGGCATATTACAACATCGTGACCATCTACGATTAACTTTCTACACGATAAACCACAGATCAATTGCAGAGTAGTAAAGGGGTATGCAACTTCAATGCCAGAGAACGGAATTGGTAAATGCGCTGACCTGGAATTACAAGTCTAAGTCAGAGTCAGAAGAGGATGTAAAGTTTTTGTCCTCCACAAATGGAGTTCCCTAACATTGGTCTAATATTAAAGGTGAACTGTGTAGAATCCTGCCACTTTTTAAGAATAATACAAATTGTCCCAAACCATTCCTGAAAAAAAACAATAGTTTTAGCTAGTCAAGGATGGTTATGGGTGGAGAGAATAGTACTTAGGAGACATAGGGTCAATGCAACCTGATAAAAATAGGCAAAAAAGTTTAAATGGGGAACATCGACTACTCATAAGTACTTTGAAAAAAGAAACAACTGCACGCCAACATCAACGCTTGTGTTTGGCTAGTAGAATAATAAGAATATTACATATGGCAACCCTCAAATAAATAAAAAGGCCAAGGCTAGTCAGTCCACGTTTAAAGACTGAGTACGTGATTTTTGGCCACGGGAGATAAACATGACACTGCACTCAAGCCACGATGTTCCATACACTCATGGTATTCCGTACAGGTAACCTTGTGTACGTCAATAAAAAATGAAAATTCTACCAAGTTAAATGCCAAAATGATGTTGAATTTCTACACTTTCCAGCTGAATCATCGTGGAAATATTCACAGGTTCACTCACTACAAGTTGTAAGGAACCGAGGTACACCGGTTAATTTGTTGGAAATTCGTAATTGCGACCTTGGGCATAGCTAGTAGTAAAATGAAAGTCCCAAATAAGAAACTCGTATGACGATATCTTGACCTCTACGTATTAAACTAACGTCACGCACGACTGGAATAGCAACACGTCACATGGCATGAACTTGGATACATATTTTTAAAACCGCCACACAATTCTTAATTGAACTCTACTTTAATTACGTTCATTATCAGCAGAAAATAAGTTGTCGGGCGTTAGCATTTATGTCCGACTAGCTAAGTAGTGGTTTAGTTCGACCTAGGTTTATGCCTTAATTCAGAATTACAAGCACACTACGGTAACTCTCCATTCATTCTGAATCAGAAATTCTCCAGTCACTCCGACATGGCGTGAACGCGGGGTGAGATGCCAGGCAATAAAGACAATAGGACAGGGTTGCTAGCCAGTTAGCAGTTTCCTAACAACATACACTTTCTAACGTTAATTTCCGATTCCTATCAATTAGATCCAAAGTTCAATCGCCTTAATAATCGCTACTAACATAGTTTCTGTAATTCTGTTACAGTACAGCATCTACTAAAGAAAATAAGTTCGCCTGCTATTGTTTTGGCATAGCTATATCACAACCTGGGTAGTTATCTGCCTTTGTACTTCGCTCACACAATACGCTATAATAAAGTTACTCGCTACAAAGAAAAACAAACGAAAAGGGCCCGACTTTGTTTTCGCAGAAATGACCAGCAAATTAACTAGAGAACTATCTATTTAGTTAGCCAGACAAGCATGATAAAGGCAAGCATTCGGCAATGCTAGCTAGTTAAATGCTACTTGTGCTAGCTACGCTAACTAACTAGCAAGCATTGAAAACAATGACAGTGACAGACTAAATGCATGGACTCCATAATCGTTATTACTAGTACAGTAACACGTGAGAGGTTTTATTTTGTATACCTAATTAATCAATGGTTAAAAGCTTTGCTCATACCTTTGGCGAGAGCAACAGTCGAATTTTCTGTGTCAATGGTGTATAAAATTCCTTCATAGCGAATCTCGGCCTTGGAGATTAGGCTAATTTTACTCCCGATGTAGGGCGTCCCTCCACTCATGCTGTCTTTAATGTTGGACTGTATGTGAAAATAAAGTTATAGGTTAAATGTATCCGGCTACTATAAAACTACTTTATCTCGTACTGTTCATACACTTCTAACAAAGCTAATCTCCCTTTCGTTCTTCCACTAACTTGCTAGCACCACGACATGGCCGATTTCATATTACTTGCCAATTCGCTGAGAATGGTGGGAAATCATTTCTGTAAACCAAACGACATACCGCGAGAATTAAACGGGATTATGTAGACATTTGCAGTGGCATGAACCAATTATTACATGACACGTCAATATGGGTTTTATAAGGCAATATTTTTTATGACGTGTAAATTCATTACAGTTGTTGCCAAAATTAACCATTTCTTATAGTAATCCCTTGAAGATCCAAATATTTTGGTATTTACGTTTGTATTTTGGGGGGGTTGCAGTTAAACAAAACAAAAATAATAATAAATAAATTAGTGTAAACCCAACTAAACATGGCATAATCCTTCTGGGACAATCTCCGGTGGACAGATGAGAACATTCAAAAAAAATTATTTGATTGAAAACCTGTGAAGAGATCTGAGTTGTGAGGCACCTGTGAGTTTAGCAAAGTGGTGGGCAAAATAGATCTGGATATGCCACAGATCTGGACAAAGCGTGCCCATCTGTAGAGTTGATCGCTGTTAAATAAATAAAAAAATAAAGTTTGTTATTGTGTGAGGGGGGTACTAAGAGTACGACAGGGGCTGCAGCATCCCCAGTACCTTTACTTAACACGGCTATGACTGTGATCTTTTGACTACGAATTACATTATGTCTTCTGTCATCATCATAAGGAAATTTTAAAATGCTAGGTGCATGTGCGAGTTGTCAGATTAACCAATCTAGGTATTACTAATGTTTTATACGAGAATCTGTCATTCTGGAACCAAAACTGTTTAAGGAAAGCCAGGTGTGTTCTGGGAATATTGAATTTCCCTGAACACACCTAGGGGGGAATTTCATTTTTCTTGAAAACACAGAGAAGTTTTATATGAAGAGTCTTTGATATTACACTTTAAGAAGCATGCTCTTGTGTAACGCTGCTACATCAAAGTCAATGCTACATTTTATTTGTAATTACCTAATTTAAACACTTGCTAATTATTTAAATGCAAGAATTCTGGAGCGAGGGTATTCATGGCCAGGGCTAGCCCTAGCTTTTTGGAGGGCCCCATCTTCCCAAATGGTCCGGGAATCACTAGCAGACTGAGGCCCCCTAGAAGTTGGGGGGCCCTAAGCAACCGCCTATGTCGCTTATGCCTAGGTCCGGCCCTGTCCCTGGTAGTGTGAAAATAATTTGATCGGGGGCTGACATTGGCCGAGCGCAAGGCGATTTGCAACAGATCTGGTTGTACACACAAACTATGCATACAAATCAGTCACAGTAAAACTCTGAAAATTATTCTCATCAGTAGGGGATGAGGCTATGACTCAGGGCCCCACCATGGCACCAGCCCTATGTCCCTCAGCTATGGGTGTACCTAACAAGTTTGAATGGCTAACATAATTAAAGGAAACTTGAAGGCATTCCTTAACCACTGACCACTGATGGCAAGCCTGGATGCTTGGTGGTGTTAGCGTAGCTTCTACGTAACAGTGCCGTTACTCTGCAACTGCTGTGTTGCCTTCCAATCACATGATGATCAACCTGTTACACCAGAATTAACTTGTAACCTCTGCGTTACTTAAAGGACATTACCATTGGACGTGATGCAAAGCGAGTAGTATAGCAGCGGTAATTTATTTCAAAATGGTGGATTCTTTAACAACTAACAGCTGCTGGCAACCCGGGATGGTTGAAGGGTAACAACGCCAACAATGAAGAGGTGATGCCGGGGTGCTGGCGTTTTTTCCAATCTTCCTCTATCCAGTGTCTGTGTTCTTTTGCCCATCTTAATTTTTTTATCGGCCAATCTGAGATTTGACTTTTTATTAGCAATTTTGCCTATGAGGCCAACATCCCAGTCACCTCTTCACAGCTGACATTGAGATTGGTGTTTTGCAGGTACTATTTAAGAAGATGCCAGTTGAGGACCTGTGAGGTGTTTGTCAGCACAGTCGTTTTCAGCTGTGCTAACATAAATGCAAAAGGGTTTTCTTATGATCACATAGCCTCTTAAAATGATAAACTTGGATTAGCAAACACAACGTGTCATTGGAACATCAGACTGACGGTTGCTTCTGTATGCCTATGTAGTTATTCCAGTAAAATATGCTGTTTCCAGCTACAATAGTCATTTACAACTTTAACAATGTCTACACTGTATTTCTGATCAACTTGATGTTATATTGTAATGGACAAAAAAAATGATTTTCTTTTAGAAAACAAAGACATTTCAGAGTGAACCAAACTTTTGAACGGTAGTGTGTATATGTATATACATATATTGGAGCTATATATATATATATAGAGAGAGAGAGAGAGAGAGAGAGAGATATATATATATATATATAGATAGATATTACATCTACTACCTAGGCGTAGTATAATCATTTGGACGTCCGCGTCGATAGGAACTTTAGAATATTGACTGACATTAAATATTGGCGCTTTGACGTCAGATACATTCCCACAATGCCTAGTAACACGCATGCGCATTACGTTCATTTACGTTTTAGACAGCGATCTATAATCAAAGATGGCGGGCGCCTCCGACCCACTGGAAGATATGCTCTTTTCTGAGGTGGATGAAAAAGCTGTGAGCGATTTAGTGGGTTCCTTGGAGTCACAACTTGTTGGTCAAAGCAATCCCGAAGATACTCTCTTGGAAAACAGAAGTGCTGGGTCGTCGGTTACTGCAAACCACCACTTAGGGAAAACGTTACCTGCCCAAGTGGGCACTACATTAGAACAGCAACAACAAGGACAGCATAAAGCTGGTATGCACCAGGAGACGAACTCTAAAGAAATTAGCCCAGAGAAAACCCTTACACCTTCTTCTTTGAGTTCTATTGCGTCTTTTGAGGAAGCTTCCACCACTTCAGGGACCGTGGTTAACGCTAACGCGAGCGGTTTGCAATCACATGGAACATCATCTATCACAACACTGCCTGCTGCATCTAGTGGTGTAGCAACTTCTCTTGTCAGCAGCATCAGCACCACAGCCAGCCGAGGTTCCGCTCTGGTTTCAGGTCAAACATCAACCGACACTGTCGATCATCCAAGAAAACGCATAACTGCGTCGTTAAGGAGTGCATCCGCGGGAATACAGAGTTTGAACGGTACCGGGGGAGTGGTAACGTCAAGGAATAGCCCCCTTGCCGCGGGGACCGAGACGTTGATTAATACTGTTAGCACTGAGGCTAGCAGTGCTAGCGCAGCAAACTCGAGTCGGATTGTAAACGTTACATCTTTTGTAAATACGGCCACTTTCACTTTATCTAGCTCCAACATTTCCTCAACTCAATCAGCGATTCCCCTAGACAGGGGGACCCCTACGATTGCTTTGCAGAGACTACCAAGCCACATTGTAGCAAGTATCGCGCAGAATGGAAATGGAACTACGGTCTCGGCGTTGGTCAAACAAGGCGCGATAGGACCTATCACATCAGCAGCAACTTCGGAAGTGAACCACAACACAGACGGTTCGGACGCTAAGTCCGACGCTCCCGCGCAGACCAAAATAGTAATGTCCAGCCCGTCAAGTGCTGTCAATTCCGTAATAAACACTGTTTCCTCCCCTGCTATTGTAAGTCTTGCAACGACTTCTCCCGCCAGTCCTGTCATGGCAAAGCCGGCTGTTAATGTTGTGGGACAAACTGCGGCTACATCTGGTGGCATGGTAAGGCCAGCTTCGCCGGCGGTGGCCACCGCCACACAGCCTCAGCTTCGACCGGGACTCCCTGTGGCTCAAAGGATTGTAGCCCCCCAGTTGATTGTTAGACCCCCCCAACAGCAACAGACGACTATTCAACTGCCTCCTGGGTTTACCATCCCACCGGGTAAGGTGTTAGGAGGATGAATTACTCTTCTCTTCAAATCAGAGACAGACAGAGGAAATCTGCTCAGATCAAAACAATAAAACTGGGCAGGTCTTTTGTAGAGCCCTGTGCTTTATGTCATCACTCATCACATACGTTCTGTACTTTAACGCAAAACATGACCTGAAAAGGTGATGTGGTCCATTATCTTTTTCTTTCCCCAAGATTCTCAACGATGCAGCAGTCTCTGAATGTGCCTTGATAAAAGTTGCATTTATTTGATTAACACGTCAGACCCTCATTATACCCATTATCAACACCACTCAAAGATCACACCCAAGACTACATATGAGCAACATTTGCAAATTAGTATGGTGACCGAGATGCATATCGTTTACCGTTATATAGGCTCATTATGCAGTATACTTCAATGGCTGAACATATGACTGAACCACAGAATTACACATTAAAGATCAGAATAAGATTGCTATGGACAGTATACAGTGGCGAGCATCTTCCCATTTCTAAGTTCCCCAAATCTGCTTGAATTACTTTCTCATGCCACTCATGCAACACACCAGGCACAATCTCTACTGGTAGGTTGTTGATATCTTTACGTTTTTTGCAATGAGCTGCATACGACGTGAAACAGTCACTAGAGACCTTTAACAGATGTCAACAATAGCTTGGTTTCCATCCAATTGCCGACAGATTTTCATGCAACTATATGCACATTTTCCCACCAGTGGTGTTTCCACCAAACAAATTTGTTCTGGATAAAAAGCAGTACGTGATGACGTGGTGCACATAAAAGGTACTTTTCCCTTAAGTTTTCATGTACCGAATAAAAATATAAAGTTCAATGTGTTTCCATGCAGATGTGCCCACTCTGGTTTTGGCACCTGCGCTCTAGCCAACAGCTCGCATATACAGTGCAGGTAGGCTACCCTGTATGATGAGATTGTTATGGTTAAGAGCAAAATTGTTTTATAATTGTCAAACGGTGGACACGCATCAATCATCATGTCACCAGTATAAAACAGTCAGTATTGGAACTGAGCAACAAGCAATTTATCAGGAAGGAGCACCATGCACTTTTACCACCAGAATATAAAAAGCGTGGTGCCCAAAGTTCTTCAATTTGTAGGTTATTCAAATTAATTGTTTACTTAATGAATTAATAAAATGTTAGACATTTCCTGTTTCAATCACAACTGTAGTGATTTTTTTTTAATACAGCATGATTATACTCCAATAAAAACTGAGGATGGAACCGTGGCTTCTGACATTAGTAGACAAAAGTCAATAGGCCTACTTGTATTATGTCCATGTACAGTTGTTCAAATTGCTCAGGAAACTTTGACTTAACAGAGGTTAGGTTTGCCACTATTTGTAATGCTCTCAGTCACACTTTTTCAATCAGTTACTGAAATAAACAAATAGCTGGGTATGCATACTTAGGATTATGATTTTTTTTCCTTCTGATTTGCGTCGTCATTCAAACGTCATTTAGGCTAAATAGGGGGAAATATATGTCATCAAGTGCAGCAAACTCGTGGCACAAATAGCAGAAGAGTCTGTGTGATGTCAATTTATTTTAGGTAATAGGTATTGAACAAATCGCAGAAAGTAAGTCACCACCCCTTTAAAAACGTTCACCTTAGTTTCCCCTACAGCCTGAAATGAAAACGCATCAGACTTTTTCTGGCTTTATTTACAAACAGTTATTTTATTAACCCACAATATCCAATCTAAATAAATAACTACTACTCAGAAAATACATTCAAATTAAAACAGTAAATTATTATAAAAGTGAACACCCTGCTGAGATAATACTTGTTGGAACCACCTTTTGCTTGAATCACAACCATGAGTCTCTAGGAATATGTTTCTCCTATCTTTGCACACCTAGAAAGTGCAATATTTGGCCATTGTATCTTGCAGCAATGTTTACACTAAGTCAAACTGCATGGTGACCACTCATGGACTGCACTCTTCAAGTCATTCCAGTATGCTTTAAGTTGGGGCTTAGACCAGGCAACTCGTGGATATCCCCTTTTTGTCCTTCAGCCACTTTACAGTTGCTTTGGCAGTGTGCTTTGGGTTGTTGTCATGTTGAAATGTGAACCATCTTCCCATGTTCTACTTACTGGCAGAGGGCTGCAGGTTCTACACAAGAATCTGTTGGTATTTTGCATTGTCCATTTTCCCTTTTATCCTGATAATTTCTCCAGTTCCTGGTTAAAAGACCCCCACAACAGAATTCTGCCACCGCTGTGCTACAGGCACAATGTTCTTTAGTTTGAAAGATGTATTGGGTTGTTGTTCGACATTGTTTTGTATCCAGGCCAAAAAGTAATATTTTGCTCTCATCTGACCCCAGCACCTTTTATCACTTGGCAGAGCTCTAACGAGACTTGATGTTGCCTTTTTTGAGGGGTGTTTATTTACTTGCCACCCTCCCACAGAGGCCCGATTTGTGGAGAGCTTGTGATATTTTGGTCACATGCACATATCAACCTGGCTTTGCCATAAATCTTGGTAGCCTCTGATTAGTCTCCTCCTTGCCCGGTCGTCCTGTTTGGAGGGATTGCCAGATTTATGCCAAGTCTTGATGGTGCCTTAGGCCTTCCTTTGCTTAATAATTGTCTTAACTGTGCTCCAAATGACAGACAAAGCATCATTTGATAAACAAGCAAGCTCTTTATCTTGTCAATAATTTAAAAGTACCTTTCCGCCCACAGAGGATTTTATTCTTTCATTTGCACCACTAAGCAGCGGAATCCTCTATGACCAACTGCTTTAATTCTGAACTAATCACAGTCACTAAAGTAGGCAAGGTGGTTGTTATGCCTCAGCAAGTTTGCAATTGCAATTCAAACAGGGGTGTTCATTAATCAAAATTGGGCATTTTACTGTTTTAATTTGAATACTTTTTACTGTAAATAAATGTGGAAATAAAGCTTAGATTTTCTGTGTTTTCATTTAAAGCTGTAAGGTAACAAAACATTTTGAAAGGGGGTGGTGACTTTGTTTATCCATTGTATATATGCTCCTAGAACATGATGCATCTTATCGAACCTGAAGAAAATCTACTGTGAATGCTGCATGATGAGGTATGCCTGTTTGCAAACACCACATGAATAGTCTAAATAAAATCATATGTGTGCAGTTAAAACCAATGAGTCAGTCATGCTCTTGTTATCTGAGGCTCACTTTTCTAACTTATTAAACTGGGTCTGAAGCAGGATTTACAGTCGTTTTAAGTTCAGACAGGAACAAATCATTGTTTTCAGAAGAGTGCTTGAAAGAAGGGGACATGTGATCTGCCGTTTTAACAAACTAGTTATTTGCTCCTCATAGAGCATTAGGTTACTATCTGTCCACACAGCTAATGTAAAACAGAGGGCTTACTTATGTCTGGGCATATCCATTAACTTACCTCCAATGTAGAGTGATTAAATAATCTTTTATGCCTTTGTGATAATACGTATACTATATCTTAGTTCATTTTTCAGTAGAACTTTATAAAAAGGGTTTGAGGGGCCATTTTTGTTCAGGGACAGATACGCTGTCTACTCAGTTTCCCATTCTGTTGGATGTGGTCCTGAACTGAATGTACTTTTTTCTCATAGACTGATCCATCATGACATTAGTAAATATATGTGCCCATGAGAATGTTTGCATCTGTTCTGTTCATTTAACACGATCGAGGTATCCATACATTGAGATCTCCTTTTCACTGTATGGTCTCTATGCAACTGAAAGGTGAATTGCATTAAGCCCATATGCCTTTCAACAGGTCAGTGTATTAGCTCTGACTGAAAGTACTGTTATTGCTTTGTCTGCACTCTAGGGATGGTGCTAGTGCGCACTGAGATGGGTCAGTTGGTGATGGTTCCACAGCAGGCCCTGGCTCAGGCACAGGCCCAGGCGCAGGCGCAGGCACAGAACAACATTTCCCCCCGACCTGCCACCCCAACTGCAGGGGCGGCCTTCAGAGGAACAACCCCACAGGTGAGAGTTACTACCAATCTATTTCAGTTCTTCTGTGATATTCCTTAGCTAATTTGTCATATTGATATTTGATTGAAAAAGTAGCCGATAAGGGCAGTCGTTTTTCATAGCTTTAGTGCTGTCAAGGTTAATTTGGAGAACGGACAACAGATCTCTTTGTTGCTTGGATCTTAAAATGAGCATTTCAGGGTTTTTTTTCTTTAAATGCAAAGTAATTGTCAACGATCTCCTCATGTTTAAAACACAAGTTTCAAGGATAGTTAATTTTGGGGCTTTTCGATGTTTCATTGAAATGTGTCATCTGCATGGCTGTGAAAATTCACATTGTGATTCCGGATTACATCAACCAGAAAGCATATATGAGGAAAACAGAAGTGGTCCCAAAACCGTCAATTGAAGAGCACCAAAACGTACCTTTTGTCTGCGTAGTCCGACATGGGTTTCTCATCTTTCCAAAAGAAGGGAGTGATCACTGGTGTCAAAGGCATCACTAAGCTTAAGAAGCATAGGACAGATGCAAAACCTTTGTCAGATTAAAAGGTAATTTCCCCTTCACCTTCACAAGTACATTCTCAGTTTTGTGAGAATGCACCCGTGAAACCAGAATGAAGCCATTTTGAAAATATAATCTTCAGGAAGGCATTGAGTTAGTTGCTTTTTCAAAACATTTTGAGAGGAATTGGAGGTTCAATATTGACAGATAATTCTTTATTTTCTCCGGATTGGGATAGTTATATTTTTAAGAAGCTGTTTATTTCTGCCACTTGTAGTGAGGTGCACATCCGGAGGATATGGGGAAACGTATTATGTTCAACATAGGTGGATCAATCACAGGAATTAGCTGCTTAAGAATATTAATTGGAATAAGGTCCAGTTGATGGCTGGTGTGTTTAAATCTCATTGCTGTTTAAAATAATGTGTTGAGTGATTCAGGATTGAAAAGTTCAAGTGTTCCCATTGATTACAGATCTGGGTCCTTCTGTGCGTTCTCAGGACAACTTAATCTTTGAAGACTAGGCTTATTCAGGGAGCACTCTTATTTGTTTTCTAATGATGATAATCTTTTGCATTTTTTAATCATGCATTTTCACTGCTGAAATGAAGACTCGCTTCACTTGTTGAATGTAGGATGTTGTTAACTGTGCAACTGTAACAAAAATGATTTTATGATTTTTTTGTTCACCTCATTTAGGTTGGAAAAATAGGCTGATTGTACAGATGAGAGTGCTTTTTGGTATTGCACTGTACTGCCTTTCCTGGCTAGTCTAAACTTGGTGAAGCAGCATTTCTCTTACAATCTTCTTAAAGCTTGCTTCAAGGCCGTAATATTGTCAGTTGACCAGGGAGCAAGTTTCTTGTTGCGTATTTCTTTTGTTTTTAGTGGTGCGTCCTTATCTAAAATATTATGCAGGGTTAAGTTACGATCCTCAGTTAAAATGTTAAATGTATTTACTCTCATCCTTTGGTTGTTTAAAGAACATCAAAACATATTTGGGTTATCTGAGAATGAATATTATATGTCTTTTAAATGTCCCTGTTTGGGTTGCTGGAGGGTTAGTTGTTGACACGGTATAACAAGATTGTGGTCTGATATTCCAGGATTATGAGGAAAAACTTTTGGATCCACAACATCCAAGTTTAAGGTATGATGGTGGCAATGTGTAGGTCCTGAGACATTGGACAAAACCTACTGAGTCACATGCAGTTTCAAAGGCCTTTTGAAGCGGTCCTTACACTTTTCCATGTGAATATTAAAAATGCCAAAATGTTTAATATTATCTGCCATGCCTACAGGGTTTGATAAGAATTTGGGGAACTCATTGAGGAACACTGTGTACGTCCCAGGGTAAATGTAATCAGAAGCTATGAAAAAGCCTGCATCGTTTTTAGGACTTAAACCTCTAAGACAGAAACACTAATTTGTTTGACTGTATATTGATATTTAGTGTCATAAATATTAGCAACACTTCTCCCTAGGCGGGATGCACGAGGGTTATGATCACTTAGTGTAGCCAGGAGTGCCCTCATTTTGCGTAGTAAATTCATCAGGCTTTAGCAATATTTGGCATTGGCCAATTATATCCAATTTATTATTGATTAATTCAATTTACTTAATTTGCCTTTAAAATAGAGTAAGGGATTTAATATTAAGTAGTCCCATTTGAAATGCTGGATATTATTACTTTTTACTTCATGACCGAAATGGAGGAAGGCTTTGTTCAAGTAAGATTGCAATGATGAACGCCACCTTGTTTTATTTTGACCTAGATCGAGTGACGGGTACACTGGAGAAAACAATGCCAAAAACTCTGACTATGCTCCAAAAACTCTGACTATGCTATTAACAGATTATGCTATGGTCGTGGGCTGGCTAACAGGACTGAGAATTCCTTTTCCGCCAGAGATATGCTAGTCAATGTAGGGGGACATAGACAATGCCGTCATCTTTCTATCTCATTTACAAACTGACAATACAGCTCTGGAAAAAAATTAAGAGACCACTGCACCTTTTTCTTTCCCTTCCAAAAATGGCGGAAAGGAAGATTTTGAGTGAGGAACAGAAGGATTGTAATTAAGTGACCACTGCAAATGTAACGCTTCTCTTCACTCAAAACTTTACTTACCAACTTTTATAAAAAAGTAAAGAAAAAGGTGCAGTGTTCTCTTATATTTTTCCAGGGCTGTATGTTCTTGATTTTAAACTCAGACTGTTTCATCCTAACGTTGGCGCCAACGTGAATAACAGGGTCTCCTTGCGAGTTTTAGACTTTGCCAGCACCAAACACAGTTTTGCGGCTACTTCGGTAGCCCTGGCCCATAGTAAAGAATGTATTATCGCCGGCTGATTTCTTAGTCTTACCGCTACGTCGGTAGCCCTGGCCCATAGTAAAGAATGTATTGTCGCCGGCTGATTTCTTAGTCTTATTTTGTGGGCAATGTAGTCGCCGATGTCTAGGGGTTTCAGTTTTTCGGGTTCAAGGGTAGAAACGATCGATCGGTTAATCTACCTGTAGAAACTGTCTACCGCCTAACCCCTCGAGACGGCTCGTTGCTTGATTTTGACTTGACAGGGGAAACGGGTTGTAAGAATCTTTTGGCTCAAAGCGCTACCCAAATTTAGCGGAGAAAGTTGTCTGCCTGCAAGGGTGTGCGAAGGAGCTTATACTACAGTTTTTCCTTTTCTAGACTACGATAAAACTTTATTGAAAAAAGTTGGATGAAGACAAAAATAACACAATTGTAAATTAAGAATTTAGCCACGTTATTATATAAAAAGTGTATACGATCTTTTGGGGGAAGGTCAGGTAGTTAACAAGCTGCGCGGGTCAACCTTTTTAACTTATTACACAAAACGATTGTACTTAATTTGTTTACTTTTATAATTTGAGAAAGTTGGTCCAACATTCGATTCCTTTTCTTATGTTGTAGAACCATGTTGTAAGTATGGTGATCAGTGCTGAAATTCATAAATAGGGAGGTCCCGGTACACATTGGTGCATGTAAGAGGTGGTGGTGGTGGTGGAGGCTAAAACTTTTATTTTGTCAAGTGGTGCTGAGGCACAAACAATTGGCTGCAGGAGTAGGCAATTTCACAACCTACAATTTTAGTACAATGTTCATAGTGCAAAACGCACAATTTGACAGAAAAAGACAATGCATGACTGATGCCAGATCCGTAGAAGATAGATGCTGGATCAAACTGAGCAAAACCTGAGAGGTCAAAAAAGAACAATTGGCAAAAGGAATGGAATTATGATAGGTAGGTGATGATCTTTGGTATTGTGAGGGTCCATGAAACCCCTTGATGTGTAGAGGAATGCTGAATACAGGCAATGGTGTCACGAGTCCTGATGTTAGTGTTAAATTAAGCAATCAGTATGATGTAAAAGTACATTTAGTATTCTCTTTTAATCAGAAATTCCAAAAAGGTTTCCCCAACCAGTCAACCCTGTACTAGTGAATGATTTGAATGACATTTTGCATAATATATATATTAAATGGAATTAGATGGTTATAGCCTGCCACCTAGCTGTCTCTGTGGTCTCAACATTCATTACTGAAGTCTGTAGTAGTGTAAATGTTTCAGATTTTTCATAAACTGTTAGTGTAGCCAATGGCCTGCATAACAAAATTGTATATTATCTGTACTTGTTTCATGTAAACTGCTGAAACTAGTAAATATAATCTTTAGTTGCATTATTTAGGTCTTATTATTTAGGTGTGTTCATGTTTTTTTTCTTTTATCTAGAAAAATATTAATAAGTTTCCCAACTCCTGATGACAATATGACTGCAGAACTTTGTGCAAAAGTGAGTGCTTTAATTTGACTCAATTACTGGGTGCTTTTGTTTGACTTGTTCTATGCATGTAGAGAATAATTATACGATTTGTTGATTTCAAATGGAAAAGTGGAAAAATTGAAGATGTTAACGTTCAAAAACTTCCCCCTAGACACATTCTTGGATGTGGGATCATGGCTAGGGATCAACCATTGCTTTCCTTACTGCCCCAACATTTAGTTATTTTTCTAAAACTCACATTCTGACCTTTAAGATACTTAATTAGTATTTAATGTCTACTTGACACAAAAGGTTTATAAAATGGCAATGGAATGACTACTTAAGAAGTTAGTCTGCTTTTCTTGACAGTTTTTGCAAGTAATAACTTGTGGACAATAACATTTACATTTCACCAGGGGGCAGCATTCCCTTAACTTGCATAATTCTGCTAAACAAATGTTGCAATACTTTTGATTACCACAGGGTGTCATGCAAGTTTTGAGCTTCTACTGTGAGTTACTCATTAAGGATTGCAATTACAGAGGAAATTGTAATAAAGTATATGTATTGCATGTTTATAGGCACAGCTGCTTTCAAAATCATTCTTTTCTTTTTGAGCTTTGAAATTTAGGCTTCTTTAAAGAGTTACTATCAGTGAGAATATTTTTTTTTTGGGGGAACCCAATGATTTCTAGTTAGTTATAGGGAAAAATATCAATCCCACCACTACTAACCCTAAGGCAATGTTTTACCATTCCTTAGTTGTCCCCCTGGAGCAGCTTCTTCTAGTGTCTTGTTAATAGGAGCGGACCGCACGTGTTTGTGTAATGTGGTGGTCTTGCCCATTTGTGACAAGTGCTGATTGGTTGTCTTGAGATGCTATTCTGCAAACTGTTGTTGTTCTGTGCCATTATTTACCAGTTTGTAGACCACCTGTTTACTTGCCCAATTCTTGCCATCCTCCTTTGACCTACCTCATGAACAACCTGTTTTCACCAGTAGGACTGCTACTGACTATTTCGTTGAGAGAATGCTTCATCTCTGCCAATAAAATGTATTTGCTTTGTAAAGGTGCTCTATTTTCATCTTGAGAGGGGTTCACACTTCTAGATGTGTTCATGCCTCAAGGCTCACTATAAAAGTCTGTGACAGCATGCATATTTTGCTGTGGGTGTCAGAGGTAGAGTGAAAAGCAAGCATGTTACTTATATTCGCTTTGGCAACACATACTGAAATTGGATTGGTGCAACTCTGCAAAGCGTTAAGTTAGCTGTATTGTAATATAGGTTTTATGATATGATTTGCTCTAAACAATGCTATTGGCTTATTGGCTTGTTGTGGTGCCTGTCTGTAGCAGTGCGGAGAGGCAGAGCGGCTGGCGGAGAGAGGTGGGACGTGATGGATATGCACAGCAGTTGGTGGAGAGCAGAACAGCTGAGCATAGCTGGGTGCTACACACAAACAGGGAAGCTGCTGCACCCACAAAAGTAACTGTATTTGTAGCAGGACTCTTAAAATAGGGCTTGTTTATATTACGCTACATATCTTATCGACTTACCGAAGAAGACTCGAGACGCTAGATTTTGTGTAAACTTGCAGATATCTATGGCTCGAGATGCCACCTTCAGAGGAAGTATGTGCCACATTTTCGAGAAAGTCCGATTTTTCCAACTGTGTGTAGAATTCAATGGCCACACCACTGCATGGTATACCACAAACATCCTGGTGAAAACTCAAAAGCTATGGGATATGTTATGCAAACCAAGATAAGACTGTTCCTTATGTAAACATGCCCTTAGAAGGTATTGCTGTCTGAAAACATGCAACATTTATCACCCAGGTTGTAAAATAAGCAACACAGCAGGTAGCATCATGCGCATGGAGCAAGTATAAAGTCTTATTTTATGAGAGATATGAGAAGCGTCAATTCAATGTTTTTTTTTAATGCGAGATATGAGACACATGTCAATTCAATGGATTGCTGTAGGACAAAATGTTCTTTCCAAATCCCTAATTAATATTTATGATCAACCCCCCCACCCATAGTTTTACAGCTGAATACAAGTTATTGAATCCACATGATGGGGTTAGGTGAATGGCTAACATTGGAGAATAGAGTAATAATTTGAAGGAGAAATTTGTAAGTTTATCCCTCTAGTGTTTACAAGGGGAATAGCAGAAACAAATGATTTGCATCTCTAGAAATCCTTCGCAGCTACTAGGTGACATCTAGCTGGCTTTACAATCTAGCTAACGTTCTTCAACATGGTTCGCAATTCCCGTTTTCATTAATGATCCTGCTCATGGTATAACTAATCAAGCAGGCAAAGCTTTTTGTATAGATGTGCTCAGTTAGTGGCAGAGGACAGGGAAAACCTCTTAGGTTTGCTAAATAAAAGTCCCCCATGTTAATTGGATGTATGGCTTAAGTGTGGTGGAGAACATTTTTTGGACTGCTACCTGCTCAATGACTGGATCAAAATAAACATGAGAAAATCACTGGGACGATACACAGACAATAATAATTTGAACTGTCCTCTCTTGCTAATAACATCAAAAATAATTCTGCTTTAGTGTGGTAAAAATCCTACAAATGGCTTATTTAAGTTGCTGAACTTCAAGTCCTTTGTCTTCCTACCTTCTAATCCTGAGACCCTATAAAAGTACTTCACAGTTGAGCTTGAGTTGAGTTTAGTAATTTAAGCTCCGAGAGAATCGAATGTTCGAAACTGTCAGCAGATTACCGCGCTGCCATCGACATCAATACAGGAAAACAAAAAGAGCTGGGATATAAAAGGGAATAGTGTTTATTCCCAGTGCTCCTCTTCTCTCTGTCGGGCTGTCTGTCATTCTCCTGTGACTGTAAGGGAAAGCGGAAGGCGTTCCGAGCCGAGCTCCTTCCTTCCACACATTTTAAATCATTAATCATCCAACTGCCTGATTGTTTTAAAAAGCTAACAACATTTTTCATTCTGCTGAATAGAAAATGTGTTGTGAAGGCATCGCTAGCGGGGTGATGCACCCCCCAGCTCTTCCCCCCTCGTGGGTCCCAGTCTCTTTCCCCCCCTGCACGTTCTTTGAGCCAACAAAACTTTCTTCTGAGATACTCAGAGGGAGGGGCCCTCTTCTCTCCTCCCCTCTGCCTTTTCGCAGTTGGCCTTCTGCAGGTGTATATGTTTGAGTGAGTACTGAGAGACAGTTTCAGGATTGAGTCTCATTCCCTCCTCATAGTATCAGCATGGTACTCTGTAAGTAATGGCCAGTCCCAGCCCTTCCTCCTCACCACAGTAAGCATGTATAGGTCTAAAAAGGGCCTAAAATAAACGTATTTTATATACATGTCAAATATCATTTATCCCAATTAAGAATCTATTTAAAACGCCCAACATTTTGTGCCTTTCCTGTTGGAAGCACACAGATTGACTGTTCTCCGTTCAATGTCTTTAGGGCAGGTTGTCATTCTCCTACTGATCTTGAAGGCATGACACTTTACTGTTTTCTCTCTTTTCTGTCTTTGTTCTCTCCCTCCCACCACTACTAACCCTTCCACCACCATGTATCACCTGCCCCTCCTCCCACCACTAATCCCGTCTCACCTTCCCAACCTCCCACCACTGACCATGTCAAACCTACCCAACCTCCCACCACTGACCCCGTTTAACCTACCCGTCCTCCCAACACCGACCAACTCACCTATCCCTCCGCCCACCACTGACCCTGTTTAACCTGCCCCTACCTCCCACCACTGACCCTGTCTAACCTATCCCTCCGCCCACCACTGACCCTGTTTAACATGCCCCTACCTCCCGCCACTGACCCTGTCAAACCTACCCCTCTTCCCACCACTGACCCTGTCAAACCTACCCCTCTTCCCACTACTGACCCTGTCTAACCTGCCCAACCTCCCACCACTGACCCTGTCTAACCTACCCCTCCTCCCACCACTGACCCTGTCTCTCCTTTTCTTTCTTGATCTCTTTATTTTCTGCAGTCTCCTGTGACCACGCAGACTATCCGGCCATGTCCTGCTCCTGTCCAGGCCAAGATGGCACAGTCTTCTCCCACTCTTAGTCCTGTCCTCCAGACCTCCTCTTCCTCTGCGACACCTTCTGTGAGCAGACTCTCCTCTCTCTGACTTCCCATCTCCTCATCCTTTCATTCCTCTCAGACCCTCCTCTACCCAACCCTCCCCTTCTCATTCTGTGTTCTCCATTCTTCTTCACCTTTACCAACCCCAAGCTGGAAGTCTATCTGATACCTATCTGTTATGTCTGAGTGTATTTAAGCTATATATATATATATCTAACTTGGACAATGTCATGAGTAATTGCTGGCTTTATTTTGGGTGCAGAAATCCATATTTGCCCAGATATTTTTTTTTACAAAAAACTACATTTATTGTAATGTCAAAGCTGCAGTGTGCCCTGCCCACACTAGTAGATTTTAGTATATACAGCTACGTGCTTGAGTGACTAGTTTTGTTATATGTAAATAATGGTGTATGGTCAAAGATTAGATTTAATACAACTGTGGTGGAGTAAAAGGATAAACAATAAAAGGTAGGCTTGTTCATTTGATTAGAAAGGTTTTATTTTCATATTTGCCACTGGAAAAATAATAGTAATGTAAACATCTTTGATGTGAGCCCACCTCGCATTTAAGGGAGACCTCCCCAGGCCCCCCAGTAGTTTGCACTCGGAGTCAGGTGAAACATTATTGGGAAGAGCTGTTTTTCTTGAATGTCCCCCCAGTCCCCTCTCCTCCCCTCATCTCTGTTAGCACTGTCCACAGAAGTCAGGACACCCGATGTGACAGCAGCTCCGTGCTGTTTCCCTCCTGTTCTCTGTGGTCTTGCTGGGAGCTCCCTTCACGTCCTGTTTATCTCTCTGTCTGCTCCTTGCTTATCCAGAAGGGCCCCGTGGCACCGGCCGTGGCAGTGACGGCTCCCCAGCAGGCCCCCTCGGTGACGCTCCCCCAGGCCCCGGTCCAGGCTGGGGTCCAGCCCTCCTCTCAGCCAGCCCTGCCCCCGCAGACCAGTGTTCCTGCAGCCCCTGGAGCCTCTGTCGTCTCACAGGTCTGTACTGTGCTCTCCTCTGCTCCAGTCCGCCGTGCTCCGCTGGGCTGGTCGGGCTCCTCCGGGCCACAGTGCTGTCACAGCTGCCAGTAGGCTGGTTGTGTCACCGCCCTGGCCTCAGACAGCAGGACATAGCAGGCGTAGCCTCGCACGGACACATGTGCTGTAAATACGTGCACACACACAAACACTGTGTTCCCTCAAATCCCTAAACTCAGTACTTACATGAGAGTAGAGATCTTAAAAGATAAAACGAATGTACAAATCATATCGGTATATGTTTATTGATTTTTGCCATTTTCCCCCTCTTTTGTAGGAGATGCAAGAGAATGTAAAGAAGTGTAAGAACTTTTTGGCTACCCTGATTAAGCTAGCTTCTCACAACTCTCCTTCACCTGAGACCTCAAAAAATGTCAAGGCGCTGGTCCAGGATCTACTGGTGAGTCTCACAACCGTACCATACTGCATTTCCCATAATTCTGTGTTATAAACAGAAACAAATATGGACTAGTACTAACTTTGCCCTATACAGAATATACTGTATCTGAAGTTGACAGGCTGTTTTGTGTTGTGTCTATCGATGGAATTTCTATCACAATTGTAATTTGTTATTTCATCTGTAGATGGCAGCATTTAATACTTACTTGTTCCAGTGTGAGGCTGTTGTCTGGGATATTATTTATTCAGAGTTGTTAATGAGATGTATCCCAGGGGGATGTTAACATTTAAATCAATATCAACACCATCGGTGAGGTGATTTCGTTTCATCTTAATGTGTTTAGAAATCACATTGCTTCAATCAAATGTTCTGCTCTCTGTTGTGAAAGTGTGTCAGATCACATAACAGCAAGCTGACTGGGTTTATACCTCCGTCTCTTCTTCCCCTCACAGGATGCAAAGATAGAGCCTGAGGAGTTCACCAACAGACTGCAGTCAGAGCTCAAGTCGTCTCCACAGCCGTACCTGGTCCCCTTCCTCAAGGTTGCTACTGCAGCTAGTCAGGCTAAATTTGCACCCTCCCCATTATAGATTTAAAAGCCCAGGATGGGTGTAAGCACTCACCGGAAGGAGTTGTCACCACTGTAGGATCTATGGAGGAAAGTGTGCATGTAAACACTAGAGGAGAAAGGTGGAGACAGGAGAACAGGCAGAGTGGCAGTGAAGGCCAGCCCATGTGACCCGAGCACAGGCCACTCCCCTGGCCTGACTCCAGACTGTGTGTGACAGTGGCCCCTGTAGCGGTCCGTTTCAGTAGCCAGCAGGCTTCTCCAGCCATCCGTGATGAGTGTCACATCATGCCACTGCCACCCAGCCCTCCCTCCCTTCCTCTGCCGAACCAAAGCAGAGCGGTGCCAGCCACAAACACAGTCATGTTGTCATGCAATGTTAGGGTGCTTATGTCAAAATATGCCTGAAATAGTTCCACATACCAAACATCAAATGTTCAGGTCTGCAGCTATAGTTTTTGTCCAAAAGTTAGACTAATGGAGGAGCTTTTTCCACTGTGCATACATGTCAGGTACATGTCACCTACTCATTCGCGGATATTTATTTATTTTTCCACATTGTAGAATAATAGTGAGGATATCAAAACTATGAATTAACACATGGATTCATATAGTAACTGAAAAGTGGTGAACTGGTCAAAATATATGCCATGTTGTTGATTCTTCAAGGTTTTGCAACCTCTTTGTATGCTTTTAACCAACTTCATGAGGTAGTCACCTGGAATGCATTTCTGTTAACAGGTGTGGTTGTCAAAAGTTAATTTGTGGAATTGCTTTTCTTTGCTAATGCGTTAGGGTAGGGACAGAGAGTGTGACAATATTGTGTTGGTATACTGAAGGCCATCACTTTGCCTGTAATAGTCCATATTATGGTGAGAACAGCTCAAATAAGGAAAGAAAAAAGAGAATCCAGTCAATCAGGAAAATGTCAAGAACTTTGAAAGTTGAAAAGGGCCGTGGCAAAAACCATTAAGTGCCATTATGAAACTGTCTCATGACCGCCAAAGGAAAGGAAGACCCAGAGTTACCTCTCTTGCAGAGGATACATTCGTTAGAGTTACCAGCCACAGAAATCGGCAATTAATTACGCCTTAGATTGTAGTCCAAATTAATGCTTCATAAAATTGTAAGACACATCTCAACATCATCTGATCAAAGGAGACTGCATGAATCAGACTTTTATAGTCGGATTGCTACAAAGAAACCACTACCGAAGGACCCCAATTAGAAGAGAATTGCTTGGGCAAGGAAACAGAAGGAAAGGACATTAGACTGGTAGAAATCTGGCCTTTTGTTTGATGACTAAACATTTGGGATTTTTGGTTGCAAACAATGTGTGTTTGTGACATGCACAGTGGGTGAACGGGGGATATCCGCATATTTGGTTCCCATAGTGATGCATGGGATTAGGAGGTTTGATGGTGTGTGGATGCTTTGCAGGTGACACTGTTTGTGATTTATTTATAATGTGAGGAACACACAACCAGCAAGGCTACCACAGCATTCTGCAGTGATATGTCATTCAATCTGGTTTTGCTCATAGTGGTACTATCATTTGGTTTTCAATAGAACAATGACACAAAACACACCTCCTTGCTGTTTAAGGGCTGTTTGACCAAGAGTGTGATGGTGCTCTATTAGATTACCTGGCATCCTCAATAAGCCGACCTCAACCCAATTGTGATGGTATGGGTTGAGTTAAACTGCAGATTGAAAAGCAGACAACATGTTTTGGAACTCCTTCAAGACTGAAAAGCATTTCAGGTTGAGTGAATATGAGTCAAGTCATTAAGGCCTGACTGATACTTTGAATAGCTACGTCGAATAACCTAAAACATAAATGCATTTTGATATTTTTAACACTGGTTACTACTTTCCGTATGTGTTGTTTCGTAGTTTGGATGTCTTCACTATTATTTTACAATGTGGAAAATAGCAAAAATAAAGAAATACTCTTGAGTGAGTCAGTGTCCAAACGATTGAATGGTATTTGGACAGGGAAGTTGTTTTCGCTATGTACTTTGCAATTTTTTATTTGAATTGAATCATGAATAATGATGAGTGACCTAGAGGCAAAAATATAAACCCCACGCCAATGCTAGCTTTCCCTGGTACTTGTATAGGTGAAAGGATAGCATGTGCTTGTAATGCTGGGGTTATTGGTTTGGCTAATCCAAAAAGTGAAAATGTATGCCCTCTAAAGTGTATACAAAATACACTACATTATTTACAGATAATTGTCATGCAATGACAGTGTCATTCAATTGACACTGTCATTGCGTGCAAGGAGTTTCAGAACTAATACTCCTTTTAATAACTCAAAGTAAGTAAAATGCTCAAAATTACAAAGTTGTCCAAGGACTTTGTGCTTCCTAAAATGGGGGCAATATGCATTTTAAGCATTACCAGTGTTTGAAAACGGTCACCCTCTGCTGGTGACAATATGTTAACACATTAATAAAAGCAAAGCTATATGTATATATATATTTATTTTTCACTTACAGGTTATTGTAAGCGATAAATACCTTAAATACTAGTCCTATTACAAAGCTAACAGTTATACCTTAGATAACACCAATTTTTGCTTTGTTGCACCTACAGAATTAATATGATGGATTTCTAAAGATGGCTTCAGTACAGCAAATGTCAGCAATACTTTTTCCAAAATGACCTCTCTGTAGATTTAAATGGAAAGTCAATGTAATTTTTCTGTTTTAATGAGCAATCACCCAATTCAGAGATGCATTTGATTTAATGACCTATATTGGTATATGAATTTATAAACATAAATGGACATTTAAATATAATAAAATGTAATGGCTTGTTTTTAACATGTTTTTTAAAGTTAATGTGCTTGAATCACTTTTTTGTCACGCCATGTCAATTGCTCGTACTGTTCTTAACGTTTTGCAAACACCCTGTTGTTGTTTGTGATGTCAACAGAAAAGCCTCCCAGCCCTCCGGCTGTCTCTGCTCAACAGTCAGCAGTCCCTGATCCAGCCCCTGCAGCAGGCCAAAGCGACGCCCCCCACAGGCTCTGGCCCTGCCATCGTGTGCAGCCCAGCTGTCCGCGGCCGTCTCCCCAACAGCGCCAGCGTCGTGGCGGCCAGCGGCGGGTCCCAGGGACCCACAGCTGCCGTGGTGTGTACGGTGCCCTCACACTCAGTCACTACCGTCGCCTGGACCGACCGCTGTCATGGACCGACTCTGTGAATTAGACATGTCTAATGAGCATGTCGGTGGTCAAGTTTGGCAACGCTGTCACGCAGATATCAGTGAGGTTTCACTACTGACAGGACCTCAGTGTTTCTTCTGGCTTAAGACAATAGTCAATAGAGCTGAAGTGATCTGTGATGAGCATAGGCGCGGAGTGATGAGTAAGGTTTCTCAGTAGAACAGATGTCTCTCAGTGCTGTGTGTATGTGTCCCGTGGCTACTGCTGGGGCGCCGTTCCGTTGACAAGCTAGGCCACACACCGCCCATACAGAGCGCTAGCCACGGCAGCCCCATGGGGCGTCGGTGTGTGTGCGGCTACGCCTGGAGCCAGCTGTGTGAATGCATACAGTATGTGAGTCAATGGACAGTTGGTCAGCTCCGAGCAGAGGCCTCGTGGTCAGTGCCCACCAGCATCCGATGCTGGACCTGTTCAACGGCGGGAGAGCAGTGGGGTTTTCCACTCACTTTGAGGGCTGACTGGCAGGGTAGGCTGGGCTGGGGCACAGTGTGTGGTGGTGCCATCTGCTACAGCTGGTTGGGGTGGTTATGGGTGAGGGGAGGTAACTAGGTCATAGCTGGGTGAATTAGAGAGCCTGAGTGGAGCACAGTGATAGTGTGGAGAGGAGACGGACAGTGACTCTGCCCTGCCAGCACTCTGCTGTCTCTGGACTACTGGCCGGACAAAGGTGTGACATTAAAACCCTTATAATCACTAAACTTTAGTCCCTGGTATAACAACTGTCTCAAGTTAATACCTGGTTTGGGTTTTTGAGAATTGACTGTCCAGAACCAACCTGGGATATGTTTAAACCTCTGTCTTTGGTTGACCAGGGTTGGTTCTTTCTGCCCTGGCTGCTGAATTTCTCTCTTTGAGGCCCTGCATTGAAAATGGGTGAAGTGGCCTCTATTGTTTTCAGGGCTTGAACAGTAATATAGCATGTGTCGGGAAATGGAAAACAAGGCAAAAAAAATGCAGCAAGAAGCAAACTGGTTGGAATGGATGGCTGAGCCTCAGGCCTTGCCCACGGCAGGGCTGCATGCTAGGAAGGAAGTGTCTCTATTAGTGCAGCTATAGCCCCTCTCCTCTCTGGCTCTACACTTTCATTCTGTTGTTCCTCAGCTTCCTCCTCCCTTTTTTTATATATGCCAATGCACACACACACACACACACACACACACGCGCGTCCGTCTGTCCAACCACGTACGAAAATACAAATGTTTTAATGCTTTTGTGAATCGGAGCACAAGACCTGCTTCCACTTACCAGGGTCAATTGTTTAAATAGAGATTTTTCTTCTCTTCTCCTGTTTTCCTACTCCTTTACTATTTCTTGTACTTCTTCTACTACTACTTCTACTATTACTACTATTACTTATCTTTCTTCTTCACTCTTTCACTCTCCTCAGGGTATCAAGCGAGTGGGTACTGGTGTTGGCCAGGTCCGGATGCCCATGGTGATCACACCGTTAAGAACCCAAGGTGAATAGAGTGTGTTTGTGACATGTTCTGTACTTCAGAGTCCTTATCCTCCTCTCCCGCCAGAGGATTTGTGAACAGGCATACTGGGAAGCTGAGAACAGGTGTTTGTTATGCTGCTCTACCCTGTTAATCCTTTCAACATACATTTACTCTGCTACCATCTTACATTGATTCACAAACACTGACTGAACACACTGAAGCAAACCCTGAGAAATCCCCTAAACACTATACGGGTCCCCAAAGAATGTGGAGTGCTCTCAGGTGTGTGCATTTGTTTGTCTGTGTGTGTGTGTGTGTGTGTGTGTGTGTGTTTGTGTGTGTGCGCGTGTGTGCGTGTGTGTGTGTGTGTGTGTGTGTGTGTGTGATTGCATGCGTGTGTGATCAGAAGTGCATACAAATTCGATCTGCCCCTTCCTCAGATCGCCTGCAGTGAAAGATCTGTAGGTTGTTTTATGCCCATAAATTGGAATGCGGGGAAAGTTTCTAAAAATACTTTGTGCCTCTTGGCGAGGAACATGCCTGTTAAAATCAAGTTTAAATTCACTCAGTCCTTGTGCCTCTCCGGAAACGTGTCTCCAAGCAGGATGCGGTTTTGGAGTGTAAGGAGAACCGTTGAAGCGCAGTGATATTGACAGAATGATGTTTTATATCCAAACCTGGGGAGAGATGCCTACCTTGTGATGCTGCTCCTCTGTCTCCTTCTTCAATCCCTAGTGTGACAGAGATGGTTAAAGGTAGTCCTCAGACAGGAGCAGGCTTGACAACAATGAGAGGGGACAGCTCTTGATAATATTACTCTGTGTGTGTGTATTTTTCCCAGGAACGGTCGGGAAGGCAGCCACCTTCCAAGCAGGCAAAAGTCCCGTGGGCTTTGCTGTTCAGGTCTCTGGAAATCAGAAAAACAAGCTGAACGATCCCGGAGGCGGTTCTTTCAGGTACAAAATGCTGGGGATGTGCACCTCTTCACGTTAAAAAGACAAGGGAGGCAATGGGGGGGAGGGTGTTATAGACAGCCAGCACACGGGGGCAGCATTTCACCAAGCTGACTTGGATGACTTCAGGCTACACTCTCAGCTAAGGCCATGGGTTTTCATCCAGTCTGCCTGGCTCAGTCTGCCTGGCTCAGTCTGCCTGGCTCAGTCTGCCTGGCTCTCTCTCTGTCTCTCTCGCTGTCTCTCTCTCTGTCTCTCTGTCTGTCTCTCTCCGTCTCTCTGTCTCTGTTACTTGCTCCATCTATCTCTCCATCTGTCACATAGCAACACACTCTCTCCTAGCCAATAGACGATTCAGTGTAATTCACACTCACATTACTGGTCTGGATTCCTGCTACAACTGTTTGGCTGGAATACTACAAATAAAAAAAGGACTGAAAGTTAAGCAAGAACAAGTTGTTATCGAATACATTTACATGGCTGAAATATTGCTAATGACACTGTTGAAAATTAAAAGGCGCATAGCAGCCTGGTCTGGTGTTAACCCAGACTCTCTCCAGGGGCTTGCCTTTGTTTAATCATTGTGTTAAAAAATAAAAAAGATATCAAAGTTATTCTTTCAACTGGACAAAGTATGTATAGCATAGGGGCTTCTGGGTGTGTGTTGGTGTGTGTATGTGTGTCTATCAGTAATGTTATAGCTGGGAGACGTCTGTCTGGCCTCTGTGTGACCAGGCCTGCCGCAGAAGTCTGGGTCAAACAAGCCACCGGGTTCATGGTAATGGCCTCCCCTCCTGAGGGGAAAGTAGTTGCCCCGGGCCTTGATTGATAAACCAATAAATCTTTAGTGGCCTTGGTAATTAAGCTGTCAGGCCTGCTTGTTACTGAGGCCATTTTCCCTCCGGTGCTTCTGCCTCAGTGTTCACACTGTCCATGCATTCCCTCTCTGCCCTAACAGTTACCCAGGCTAACCGTACGTAGGCTACGCACTTGTTTAATCTAAGCTTTATCAAATAGGGTTAATTCATCTTAACCAGTCGGCAGAACCACGCCCCCGTCAACTCTGCCAGTTGACGTCTAGTGAGCTGTGGTATAGGAGTCCCTGGTTGGATAAGGCTCTGTACGGTCTCTGTCCTGAATAAGAGCATGTTGGAACAGAGCCCTGTGGCGTCTGTATGTGTATATGTGATTCTCCCCTCAGAGGAGCGCTCTCAGCAACTCCCTTCTAGTGGTGACACCATGATTGTATTTAAGGCATTTTATTTTTCTTTGTTTCCTGTGTTTGATCTCGAATGCCTCACCCTTCCTGTCTTCAGTGTTGTGCTACTTAGTTGTTGTTTTGCATAACATATGTTTTGTATTGTTTCACTTAAAAATAAAAACAATTATGCACATGGTTGAATGTCTAAATGAACACGGGTTAAAGAGTTTAGGATTTCAGATTCAACATATAACCAGTTAAACATGGTCCAAAGAGAAGTATCCACCCCTATAATTTTTCCACCACAAACCTATTTCAATGTATTTATTGGACAATTAATACCTAAAGGAAATTATAATTTTTTTGTCTCTATTTTAGCCGCTATTGTTTTGTTGACACTGCAGGGCTTGTAGGGTTCCCAGGGACTTTCAGTGTGCTCTGCTTTCAGTGACAGACAGACAGACAGTTTACAGCTCTGAGTGTAAGCAGCTGGTTTTTTCCTCTATGCTTTCAGTAAACACTTAACATCCACTTTAATCAGAGCTGTGGACCTCAACCTTTTGTTCTCAGCCCTTACCATGCAGCCATCTCAGACCTCATCAATTAGTTCTCAGCCCTTACCATGCAGCCATCTCAGACCTCATCCATTAGTTCTCGGCCCTTACCCTGCAGCCATCTCAGACCTCATCCATTAGTTCTCGGCCCTTACCCTGCAGCCATCTCAGACCTCATCCATTAGTTCTCGGCCCTTACCCTGCAGCCGTCTCAGACTTCATCCGTTAGTTCATCGCCCTTACCCGGCAGTCATCTCATATCTCATCCATTAGTCCTCAGCCGTTACCCTGAAGCCTTCTCATTCCTCATCCGTTAGTTCTCAGCCTATACCCTGCAGCGGTCTCATACGTCATCCATTAGTCGTCAGCCCTTACCCTCAAGCCATCTCATTCCTCATTTTTTAGTTCTCAGTCCTTAACCCTGCAGCTGTCTAATACCTCATCCATTGGTTTTCAGCCCTTAAACCTGCAGCCGTCTCAAACCTCATCCCCTTCAGCCCCATTCCAACATTCAGCTCTCGATCGTCACCCTGTGTCTGGGGCACCGGTTTCATGTCAGGCTGGACACACAGGGAGCTTTGATTCGCGCTTGTTGGCTGCAGTGAGCGTGGACTAGAGCCACTGGCTGTAGTGGTCATTGAGGGACTAAGGGAGCTGCAGTGAGCGTGGACTAGAGCCACTGGCTGTAGTGGTCATTGAGGGACTAAGGGAGCTGCAGTGAGCGTGGACTAGAGCCACTGGCTGTAGTGGTCATTGAGGGACTAAGGGAGCTGCAGTGACCTGTGCATTTTTGTCTCTCTCGCTTATGGAATGACTCGCTAGATGGACGAGGACTGGTAGTCACTCAGACGACTCAGCGGATGACCCTGGGCACAGGTGGCTCTCTCTAGTGTGAGGTATCAGAGCCGCTCCTTGTATGTCCCTAGTTCATGGCTCTGTCCTGCCTGGTTGCCCCCACGCCACATGTATATACACGCTCCTTCTGAATGCCAGGGCAATCCAGTACTCCACCTGTGTTGTCCAGCCGTGAAGCCAAACCAGTCACTGAGAGCTTTTGCCGCAGTCGATCCTATATCCTGCACTTTGGAACCTTATCGCACATCGTCTTTATTAGAGTGAGAGGAGTAGGTATGTTGTTTTCTGAGTTTAATATCAGCCCTGTCCATTTGATTGTAGCCCCCTCTTCTCTTGAAACATTCTGTAGTGTTTTAAGTAACTGGAACATAGTAAGGGGGCTATTTACATAACAACATAGACTATACATACCAGTGGCTTGTTTCTTTGTTATTATGTAGTAGGGGTGATTGAAAGGTTACCACTTAGAAGGTTACTGATGGGTCAGCTGGGAAAATGGGGGCATGGGAATATAACCTTTATTATAAATATATATATATATATAATCCCACTCCAGATGAATGAGCAATGAAACTGTAATCTAGGCCTGTATTTCAGACGAATGCAGTTTATTCCAATAAAATGATGAAGTTATTTCTGGTAGTTACATACCAGAAATATTCAACGTCTTATATTCAAGTGTACTATTTATACCATAGGTATCTAAAACCCACTGTCACAGGAAGGTGCGTTAGGAGCATCCGTTAACGATGGACTCCTAACTCGGTTAACGACACAACGTGTCGGGAGGTCTCTTTATCGAGAACAAACTCCAATCTCTGTTTGAGATATGATTATTTAACCTAGCAGCAGACATATCTAAACACTCCCCCAAATAGTCATTAGCATTCCTTTACCTTGGCAAACACAAAGGACAGGACCTGTCCAACATAACCAATGCAACGTTCCAGAATGGAGGGGCCGGCGCTGCCTGTTGCTGTCAGCCGTGCAACACGGACAAACATTCTGCAATGTTCTTGTGAAGTTTGATCCATTTTTCCCGTATAGTACAAAAAAGAATATTGCAGACTATTTATCCCTTTATGGAAGTCCAAACACAACAGATAAATGTTCACAATATCATGCCTTTCGTTACATTCCAGCACAGGTAGATGGGGGCTGATGGCCCACTCAGGAGGGTGGGGGCCGATGGCCCTCTCAGGAGGGTGGGGGCCGATGGCCCTCTCAGGAGGGTGGGGGCCGATGGCCCTCTCAGGAGGGTGGGGGCCGATGGGCCTCTCAGGAGGGTGGGGGCCGATGGCCCTCTCAGGAGGGTGGGGGCCGATGGCCCACTCAGGAGGGTGGGGGCCGATGGCCCACTCAGGAGGGTGGGGGCCGATGGCCCACTCAGGAGGGTGGGGGCCGATGGCCCACTCCTGCTGTTTCAGATCTTTAGAGAAGCAAAACATACGCATGACCCCTGATTAACATCACAGAGAGTCTGTTGGAGACTTGATGTGGCCAGACAATCCTCTTCATCTAATACTCTTCCACTCATCCTCAGCTGGCTTTTCTCATGTATTTATATAATGTCCAGTGAGGTTAGGAGGCCTGTCTGTTGAGACTGTTGATGAAGCTGACGTTGGGGGAAGGTGCACACTCTACAGTATGGTGTGAAACTCATAACATTAACTTCCTTTAATCGTCTGTACCCATAATAGTCTTCCTGAGTAGATTCCACATTACTTGTCTCAGTGAGAGTAGAACTGGCTGGCTGGGGCGGTAGAGGGTTAGTATCTGTAATGATATGTCTTGGTGGTGGAATGAGTTGTTATGGTCTTTGTCCACTTCCTGCTAGGATTTCACAATATCTATGGGAACAGTAAGACAGCACAGGGTGACTGGCCTGATGCTAGCCATGTGCTCATACACAGATAGAGCCTAAGAGAGTCAGTGGATGGAGACTAAGGGAGTCAGTGGATAGAGACTCGAGAACCAGTGGATAGAGACTAGCGTGCCAGCGGATAGAGACTAGCGTGCCAGCGGATAGAGACTAGCGTGCCAGCGGATAGAGACTAGCATGCCAGCGGATAGTGACTAGCGTGCCAGCAGATAGTGACTAGAGTGCCAGCAGATAGAGACTAGCGAGCCAGTGGACAGAGACTAACAAGCCCGCAATAGAGGCTAGAGAGTCAGCATATAGAGACTAGGGTGCAAACGGATAGTGACTAGCATGCCAGCGGATAGAGGCTAGCGAGCCAGTGGATAGAGGCTAGCGAGCCAGCGGATAGAGACTAACAAGCCTGCAATAGAGGTTAGAGAGTCAGTGGATAGAGGCTAGCGTGCCAACGGATAGTGACTAGCGTGCCAACGAAT
>JACXGJ010001845.1:57762-75368 GCA_016801105.1 Esox niger
GCCTGCAATAGAGGTTAGAGAGTCAGTGGATAGAGGCTAGCGTGCCAACGGATAGTGACTAGCGTGCCAGCGGATAGTGACTAGCGTGCCAGCGGATAGAGACTAGTGAGCCAGAGGATAGAGACTAACAAGCCCGCAACAGAGGCTAGAGTGTCAGCGGATAGAGACTAGGGTGCCAGCGGATAGTGACTAGCGTGCCAGCAGATAGTGACTAGCGTGCCAGCGGATAGTGACTAGCGTGCCAGCGGATAGAGGCTAGCGAGCCAGTGGATAGAGGCTAGCGAGCCAGCGGATAGAGACTAACAAGCCGGCAGCAGAGGACAGAGACTACTGACAGTACAGATTTGATCCAAACCCATGTACACAATCAAAAAATATGTTTTGTATAATTTCAATGTGTTTTCTATGTGTCAACTATGTATGCAAAAGTCAGATATTTCAGCTGGACTGCTGGTGGATGATACTGCTGTTCTCAGCATTGTGCTCGGTAAACAGACTTTGTTGACATTAGTATATTGCTAGATTCACACAAAACAGCTCCAATCCTCCTGAGCATCCTTAACTGCCTCCCCTCTATCCAAACACTGTAAATCCTACTGACTGAAATGCTGACGGAAATAGGCTCTGGATGGAATCAAACCTATTACAATAGTGTATTATTAGAATCAGCATATGCGCATCCTCTGAATCAACATGCATTTTCATGCAGTACATTTGTGGTATGATTTTGAATTAAATGATAAGCTCTGTTTTCCACAGGGCATGCTCTCTACATCTTTGTAGCAACATGCAAAATACTAACAGCAAAAGAGACAATAATGTTATTGCTTTAAACATAAACAATGTTGTAAGAGCTAATTATATGAGCCATGCATCTATTTGTTTCCAGAGATGACGATGACATCAACGACGTGGCGTCCATGGCGGGGGTAAACCTGAATGAGGAGAGCGCTCGTATCTTGGCCACCAACTCAGAGCTGGTGGGAACACACATCCGCTCCTGTAAGGATGAGGCCTTCCTCCACCTGGGCCTTTTACACAGACGCATCCTGGAAACAGGTACATGACCTAAAACATTTAGATATATATTTAAGATTATTTGAACCCATAAAGATTTTTTTTAAATGTCAGAAATCTGATTCAGAATGGGTTTTATTGCCAATTAAGTTTCACAACAAACAAGTAATTTGTTTTGGGCCTTGGTGCAACAATCAATACAATACAAAAGGAATAAGGGTAGTAAAAACAAATAAGAATAGAGGACTGAGCAAAAAAAAGTTATAACTAAAAATAACTAAAAAGTATAGGTTAGGTGCAATTTTGGTTTTGATGTTGTCCAGTGGAGGATTGTTTATATATGTGTGGAGGGTTTATAGATTTGTATATTTGAGGGTTGTTTGTGTATGTTGGGAGTGGACTATAGTCATTTTGGTTCCAGGGGTTTGTTCATGAGGCCTGCTTCTATAAGAAAGAAACTGCTCTTGTGGTGTACGTTTTTGGTCCGGATTGACTTGAGCCTTCTGCCAGACAGGAGAGTACTGAATAGTCAATTTCCAGGGTAAATGGGATCAGCCCCAATGTTTGCCGCTTGCTTCAGCATTGTGGAGGTGTGTGGGTCGTGTATAGACAACAGATTGCAACCAATCACCTTCTCACTGTCATCTCCACAGTCTTTAGGGCGTTAAGCTCAAAGTCGTTTGGTCAGCATCAGGAACACCAGATGGTCAATCTCCCACCTGTAGGCAGAATCGTCTCCATCAGAAATGATTCAGATGAGGGTGGTGTCATCCACAAACTATAGGAGCTTGACAGAGTGGCGATCAGAGGTGCAGCTGTTGGTGTACAGGGAGAAGAGTAGGGGGGGACAGGACACAGCCTTGGGTAGAGCCGGTGTTGATGGTCAGGGGGGTCGCACTGTTGCTTCCCCAGCCACACGCTGCTTCCTGTTGGAGCAAAGCTTGAAGTATGGTGTTGAATGTGGGGCACAAACAGGACACAAACAGGTGAGTACAAACATGACTTTATAATACACTTCTTTAAATCGTATTGAGCTCTGACAGAGCTCCCTGACTCTACATGTCACAGAAGAATGCGTAGGTACAAAACCACATAACTACTGTAATACTGTTTATGATTATTGATCTTCAGCAGTCAGCAGCACCAGGAACCGAGAACCAAGACATTTTAACCAATAGACGGGTTGCCTTTAGCCTGACTGACGTGACCGTGTGTCTACACAGAAAAGAGCTGGTGGCAGCCACACTAGGTTACCTTTGCTAGGAGACTGTGAAGCTTCCAGCATGACCATTAACCACAAGCACACACTGATATCCGCACTATTACTGACCACCACATTTCTATTATGCAACGGCCATCTCCATCTAAGGACAGGTTAAGCTCCATTGACCTTGCAAGGTGAAACATGGGTGCCGATATTTTTTATGCGTAGTTTTGTGTGCAATCGATTTGTCATATAGTTAAACAATATATTTATCTAAAATATGTGTCATTTTATGCCTGCATGCTTTGTTCACAACAATATAATAATGGCATACACAGGATGTTGAAGAGTCTTGAAAGTTATTCAGTAAAAATGAAATCTGAGGTGCAGTCTTGTTACAGTGTCGCTGTCTTCACAAATCACATTGTTTGTTTGCGTTTTCATCAAAGTGAATCCTCAGCTTTATCTTGACTTGGGCTAATTCAGTTGCTTATGAACGTGTGTACTAACCAGAATCCTCTTCTGTCAAACTTGTGCAAGCATAGAATATAGGCCAGACCCCTGTCTGTGTGTGATGAAATATATCTGTTAGCTTTGTGTTTTCTTTCATCTGCTTGTTGTTTCTACATCTGTAGTGTCATCACTAAAGACTGACGGTTAGATTTACTTTCCCTGACGGAATGTTGCCGGCCAGGCTGGGGCACAAGTTCCTTTCTGGCCTCCCTCACTTTACATTTGATACACTTAACAGATCTTTCACCTCCTTTAATGAATTCTTCAGTGGCTGTCTGAACTTACAAGACCCCTGGCCGTGACATAAATACTTTATGGGGCTGTCTTTTGAAGGCTGCTTGTCAGATTGTCCGGTAGACTGAATGAAGAGAATTCAGAGATACAACACATGATTTTGTTTTTCTTCGGTCTTTCTAGTGGAACTTCACGTACAGATACGCCGTGAATATATTGCATATCTGTCGCCACAGACCAGTGGAATCGCTTTCTGTTCCTATAAGAATTCATGTGAGATGTTTCTGCTAAATGACACTTAATTCTGGCCCTTTTGTACTGTGTCAGAAGTGTGCATGCCGTATGAAAGTGAAATCCACGTACATTACCATAAAATAACCCAAGTATACGTTGCAAGAAAATCACAGGGTAGAATAGTATTGAAACACACCAGGGAGTTAGCCATTTCATCTTGTTTTACTTTAATAAAGTATCCACGGTGACAGTGGCGATGAGGCCCAGAGGTCATGTGCTGTTCTACGGTACCTTGGTGTGCTTGTTGTCTTGTCCCCTTGGGGAGGAGGGGGTTCAACGTGAACATTTCGGCCTGAGGGTTCGTGGCTGTGCGGGGGGCCGTGCGTGTGGGTGGGAGGCCATGGCGCCCCCTGCTGGGGAAGTGGCAGTTGGGCGGCTTTGTTGTGTCAGTGATGGGCCGCGGAGAACTCCCAGCTGACAGCAGAACCAGAGGAGACTCCCCAGCCTGCCAGCTTGGCTTAATCAGAGGTTAGTGGGGACGTTGTCCTTCTCACACATTTGTACAGACGTAACACCATGCAGCACTCGCCACTGCCACTGCTGGACAGAGATGGACCGAGGTATATTGGAAATTAGGCAGAGGAGTAACATAACACAACATCTGACATGGATGTATGAATATACAGTGAGCTGAGGGGGAAAAAATATCAGTAAAACAACTAATTAAAATAGGAAGCTAATTGTATGCACATTCCTTTGATTTTTATTTTCTGTCATGAAGCTAGGGGTCAATTTTTTGAAGTACTCTTTTCAGTACCATAGCTTGCAAGATCAACAGTTCTGCGCCTTTGTCTGATAAGGTGTATTCATTTTAGAATTCATTGGGATAGATCATTTATTATTCTACCACACGCAATCCTTCCAGATCCTTGAAATCCTTTGGCTAAGGTTATGGATGCCTTGTTTAAACCAGGTTTTGAATGATTTTCAAGTATAGTGCCAGATGAGCCATTGCAGAATGTTTAATTTGAACACAATTATCAATTTATTCTTTATGTACTTTGAAGTGTGTTCGTGGTTATTGTCTTGCCCAACGATCCTCTTGCAGGAAAGTGTAATTCTCCTGGCAGAGGCAAACCGGCTTTTGGCTGAAATGTCCAGATATTTTGTTCAGTTAATGTTGCTGTTTACCATAACAAGGCCCCAGGACCAGTGGTAGTGAAATAGTGCTATAACATCAAAGATACAGCACCATCTTTTGAAATAGGTATGAGATGTCATGCATTCTGATTTTGACCACAAACTCACCACTCATGTGCTTCAGTAACAAGCAATATTTTAATGTTATCTGACTAAAGCAAAAGATCAAGTTCCAGTGCTGTCCAGAAAAGTCTCCCACCAACCTAAATGGTTTTGGGTTCCTTAGTCCCTACCACTAGACACCTTGTGTACAGTGTAATATCAATATCACCAAAATTCTATCTAGCCTATCAGAGGGTAGGGTGGAGCTCTCACCATGTCAGCAGCCATGGTTCCTTCTTAGATGTCTGTGTGTCTAGAAACATGTGGTTGTTCTTAAACAGGCCATGCTTATTATGGTAGTTCACTCAGGGTGGGTTGGTCGCACAGGCATGCATGTACTTTGTCTTGTTGTTTTCTCTCTCTGTCACTCAGTCATTCAGTCACTTTCTTAGCTTTTTAATGGCTATCAAATTCTTGCGAACTCTGTCCTTTTCTTGATTTATTTCATCGTCCCTCGTCTCCTTGTCAAAAGCCGCTGGATGAAAAGGTCAGAGGTCCCTCCCCATCAACTTTATACTAAAACACACTGGGACAGTGAAGCACTTTTTCTTCTTTGGGCTGTATTCTGTATTATTATAATTTTTTAAGTGCAAACTTATTGAGACAATTGGCTTAAGTGTCTTGGTGAGTTAGTTGAGTCTGCCATTGTTGCTGTCAAGGAAGCTGTTATGAGGGCGGCGGCCACAAAAGGCCGCAAGCAGCCTGAACCGTTACAGCACCTGACCAATAACTGAACGTTTGCTGTTAAAGTTCCAGAGACTGGTGAAAAATCAATATATTACTGAAAACACAAAAACTGCCCCGAAAACAGGAACATCCAAGGAAGTTGTCGTGGACCTGACAGACACTACAATCTGCAGAACACCAAACGGGCCAAACTGCACAGGTTACACTGCAGTTTGCAAACCACTAGCTAGTTTCAAAAACAGGAATGCCAGGTTAGGGTTTTCTAAAAAGTACCTAACAGATCCAGCTGAGTTCTGGAAAAGTTATTGTGGACATATGAGAATTTTTTTACATAAAGTGAGCAGTAGGAAAGTGTGGAGAAAAAACTGTCACAGGCTTCAGGCAATTGCATGGCAAAAACACACACACTGTGCGTGTGTGTGTAATATATATTATTCCCAAACCGCTGAGAAGCACAACTTAAAACGTCGTAGTATTTGTCCCTGTGTTAAGAAATGTTGAATGTGGAAAGACCATTTGAGCTTGTTGTATTAAAACCCATTAAGCATTAGGGAACCCTGTGCCCTTCAGAATGTCCACTCTTTGGAGGAGAGGAGCTTGTCAATACATTTCTTTCTACAGCTTGTCGTACACACCCTTCCTCACATTTCTCTTTTTCTCACAGCTCTCTCTCTTTCTTTATCTCTTTACCCAACCTCCTCCCTCCCAATCTTCAGGCTTGAGCTGTGGGTCAAGTTCATATGTGAAATCGCACACAGCAACTCCCTCGTGAATCCCAGAGCCTAGAACATATGCACTTCTGGAGTTCTGTAGAATGGCCTGTCGAAGTAAATGATGGTACTGGCACCTCAGAGGTCCAATTCTGCACACACAAGCAAGCAGTTCCAAAGAGACTCACTCATGCTCAATTCAGAAAGTTTACTTTTGTCTTTTTAAGTGTAGGTGAGATTACCCAGAGTAAAAAATAAAACCTGCTAAGGTTGTTGGAAACAAACATGAAAGCAATTCTGTCCTATTTAGACCCCTACAGTCCTAAATCAGATGCTGGGGTGGGCTACATTTAATTACAAGTTGAGGAATGTTTATTTTTCATTGAGAAAATAGCTTTCTTTGGCTCAGTTCCTTAAGTTGGTCTTAAAGATGAATGTTCTTAAAAGCCTTTAGCATTTTACCTTGTGACATGGCTCATGACCCAGAGAATATGAAATTGTATTTTTAGACTAATTATAAGGCTTATACAGATCTCGATCCTTACAAGATAGGAAGAAAGTATTTGTATAGTAGAGCTGATTTAAATAATTGGTGTGGTTTACTTAAAAAGGTGCCAGAGAGACAATTATGTTAATAGAATATATAAAAGGAAGAAAAACAGATTATAACCTATCAAAAACTGTCCTCTGTATTATGATTTGGAAAAACTGCTTCAAGGAATTTCGCCCAAATTATCTTTTAAAGTTAAGTTTTGTCAGTGTCGATTATGGCTACACACATGAAGGCCTGCGGAGCTCCAACTTGGTAATTCATACTTGTATGTTATTTCTCTACATAGTACTAGAACTTGACATGCCTTGACATGGCTTCAACATTTGAAATTAATATACTTTCCACACTGTTTTCCCATCCCAAAGCAAACTGTGCTAAGTCTTATATTTTCTTTAGTGGATGCGTAATCAGATGAGCTCAGTTCAGCTTGGTGTCTGCTATTGCCGAGCTCTTTCAGAGAGATCACTGTTAATTCATGTTGGAGTCCTACTGTCTGTGTCCCTCAGCCAAGAAGTTTGGAGTGTCTGAGGTTCCTATGGAGGCTGTCACCTTCATCTCCCACGCCACCCAGTCACGGCTGCGCACCGTTCTGGAGAAGGTCTCCTCCATCGCACAGCACAGGATGGACGGATGTAAAGTAAGTAATCCAGGGAGACTTGCACAAATACGTTAGAACAATTTGCACGGAGCGTCTTTTTCAATACTTTGAAAAATACCTGATAGATCTTTTGTCTGGTACCCGAGCGTTGGTGACATTTTCTTTTAGCCTTGAATGTAGCAGTGTAACCAAATTTAATTGGTTTACGATAAAGTCAATTCAACTATGCTCCTTGTTAAAGGAAGCAGGAACATAACAACTTTGAAAAGCTTTTTTTCCGTGCGCGCGTTGAGACGAGCGGAGGGGTGGTGGCACTACGGCTGTCCCTGTCTTGTTTTGCCTTTTTTGCGGTTTGTAAATGAGGCGTGTTAGAAGCGCGAAGTCTCCTCGTCTCTGTGAAGCCACTCTGTTGACATCAGCTAAAAACCAACCGGGCGGGCGGCCTAAAAGAGAGAGCACGGCTCGACTGAGTTAGGGAGGAAGAGAGGAGTGCAGGCTCAGCTCTGAACAAAGGAGGGCGGGAGGATGAGAGGGATGCGTGCTGGTGAGCCCTCAGATGTCGCTCCTCTGTGTTCTGCCACCCAGCTCCTCACACCGCCACACAGACAAGCTGATGTCGGGGGAGAAAGATGCAGACACGCAGAGGAAATAAACAATTATCATATTAACTTTTTGATGACCCACAAACTTGTTTTCCTTTTATTTTTTCTTCCCATCTCCCAGGCGTGGAACGACACATTTAACGGAGAAGCGGTGATACAAAGAAAAGTTGTGATTAGTTATCCAAACTGGTGGTTGAGAGGAACGAACTGTCTAAAGTTGTAATAATATGTTTATTCAAACTGGTGGTTAATACGACATCTTCCAAGGCTAAGTTGTTTTCCATTCCCCTTCTCCCTTCTTTCTTTGCACTCTTTCTCTCTGCAGGATGAGGGATGGTATGAGCAATCAGCAGACGTGCGCTCGCAGCTGAAGTTCTTTGAGCAGCTGGAGAGGATCGAGAAGCAGAGGAAGGATGAACAGGAGAGAGAGATCCTGCTAAAAGCAGCCAAAGTAAGCTCCAGTTGACCTTCTCTGATTCCATGAAGTGTGTTCACGCTCAACACCTCGTTTTCAGCTGCTCCCTGAAATGGCGCTACTGCTCCATGAAGGCCGGTGTAGGGAGTGCGTGACCGTTTGTGATTTTTGCGCACGTGTGCGTAGCTTGTATGTTCGTGTGAGTCTGTGGTGTGTCTTGTCAGTGTCTTTGGTTGGGTGGTGTTGTTCATTCTCGATTTCGGCCCAGGCCCTAGCCAACCTGTGACCTCGGAGTGCCCTCCTGTCCCTCGCTCCAGGGCTGCTTCGTCCTCTCATTCTCCCCGAACACAGCACTCAGAGGAACAGGCCTGCAGCTCTATACACCACTCTGATCTTCATCCCACACCTCCTGCCACTCCCACAGCTGAAACCGAGTCATGACAGAACTCTCAGTACGACCGTAGTCAGCAGGCGACCATCAGAACGAATGACCTGCATTTAGCCTCGGCACACGCATGTGTTCGTCCATCGACAGTCATCCTGTTCAGTCATCCTGACAAACACCATACTCCGTTCTGAAATGATTTACAGTCTCACTGACAACGTTTTGTTCTAAGGAAATGCACCCAATTTACTAGACGTGACACGAAAAGTACTGTCACAGAATGTGAAAGGGAGAAGCTTGGTTAATTTAAGTGAGTTTTCAACAGGGGACAAGTTAATGAACTATGTCATCTCAAATACTTGTATTAACTAAATGTAAATGTATTTAGAGCTAGTAGAGGTCAACTATATTTACTGGCTTTACTTTGAGTAGTTTATCACATTTGGGAACACATATTGTCAAACCTTTGCTAGGCTCCTTACTGTGTCATATGATGGATTTGTGGCACCTGGAAGATGTCATTGAGAACATATAAATTACTTAATGAAATGTCTGTCAGTAACATTTGGGTGTAGTAACACCCAGAGTTTCACAGATTTGAAAGTATATGCACTTAGCTCCCCTATACTGCGACTGCGTATGTCAGCAGCTACCTGGGGTTTTTAGACAGTTGGGCTGGTAGATCCGGTCTCATACCAATATATTGCCGTATACTCCCTGTCTTTTCTCCTTCCTAGAGAGAGACTTTGGGGGAGGAGGAGGGAGGGGAGGCAGGACAGCTGAGCTGACAGAGGAGATGTAAAGCATGCCAGTGGCACAGTGGCCCTTTGTAAACATACCATCTGTGTCCGTGTTTTTTCCCCTCTGCCGGCTGGGCTTGACGCTCAGGCTCTGTTATCATTTGACCTCTTAAATAAGAACCCACTAAAATCCTCTCCTTCACTCCCACTCCATTTAAAATATGACTCTAGTCTTCAGGGATGCTAGAGTGACTGCAGGCCGAAGGTATTATAGTTAGTTGAGGAACTGGCCAGTACATGTACAGCTTGATATGTTTACTGCCAATTAGCAAGGACACAATGCCAGCCTCTGTTCATAAGATTAATTGGGGGGGGGGCGGTGAAGGCAGGTAGTATTCCATAACTTAACAGTAGAAGAAGCATTGTACCACAGCTGCGACCACCCTGTTTCTACAGAGGCAGTGTTGAAGACACATTGTGCAAATCACCTGTCATCCTTGACCTAAATTGCTGTAGCTATGGCAGGGGTCAGTACTATTGGTTGTATTGCCATAGCACAGAAAAAGAGCTGCATGTCAAAATCATTGCACTGTTAAACTGTGTGTGAATTCTAATCAGTCTCTCATTACCCATGCAAAGGAAATGCTCTGCTACCTACAGTACGCTACTGTGTTAGTGTAATGAATTGTCATGGTACCGGTAATGGTAAGGCTTTAGACTAATGGCAGTATGGGTAATTGGAAGCCTTGTGGTTAACGGCTCCCACTGTCAGATACATGCAGCTCTGCTTTCACTGACTAGTTAACATGGTGCTACAGGACTCTGGCCTCTGGTCCTGACTCTACACAGACACACATTCGAACAGAACACTGTGGTACCTCAACTCAAGAGGGACAGAGTTTGAGCACATTCTCCCGGACTTGTGTGCTCTGCTGGCCGGCACAGAATTTTTAATAAGCTCCTTTGATTAGAATCTCCCTCCAGCAGCTTATTTACGGCGGATTGGGTGCAGGTTTAAAGGGCACTTGCCCCTGGCGCTCAATTGCACTTGAATACGATGTCCTTGACACCTTGTATCCTCTTCCCATTTTGTACTATTTTTATGCTGGCTGCAACAGATGATGGGGTCCTTAAACCAGCTGTTAACCTGTGTGTCTCCTGCCCCCCCCCTTCCCCCTACCTTAACTCTGCAGAGTCGCTCCCGGCAGGAGGACCCAGAGCAGGCTCGGCTGAAACAGAAAGCTAAGGAGGTAAGTGCTGTGCTGGAGATCATTACCCTTGACATTTTCCGAGACTTGAACATATTAATTTTTCATGCCTCACTACATATGTAATGCCATTTAAAAGTCTGACTTGAAAAGTTTTTGGAATTATTTGTGCTGATTGATGTTCATCTCGTTTGGAAAATTGATTCCTACAGAACAGAGACACCACACCAAAGAGGTCCTCCTCTTTCTCTCTCACTCTTTCTTTGTCAGTTTCTTTCTCGCTTAGTCTTTTTCTCTTTGTGTCTCTTGTGTCTCCTGAAAATGTTTTAGACACTGCTGTTTTACGTGCGTGGGGCCCATTCACAGAGTGATTCTGTTGGCCAATAGCTAAAATGTGTAGATAATCCTCTGTGTAAACCGATGGTCCAAGTCTCCATAATACTCAATTCATTAGGGGAGGCAAAAGTAAATGACAGTGGTTCAGTTAAATGCAAGTGTAGGTATGCTACCCTATGTCCTGTTGTAGGACGGACCATGGAAAATGTGGTTTGAAAATGTAATCCATCTCAGGTGTCTTATTTATGAATAGAAAGTATAAATGATTACTATCACAGACTACCTCTATATCTCTGGTAATGAAGCGTTAGCGCTACCATCATGTAATCCATAGATGACCATCAAAGCCCATCACAACAGTTGTCTGAGTAAGTCATTCTGTGAGACCCTGTCATTGGTGTTTCCTGCAGGTATATAATAGCCATTTATCGATCCTCATGTATAGTTTTTACATAATAATTCCACTATACTGATATTTTCAGATAACAGATTTGTCACAAAAATCTCTGTGAAATGAAAACAGCCGTTGACTTTAAACTGTATTCTCTAAATGCTGATGTAGTGACCCAGGAAAACACCTTGGACGCCTACAACCAAAACACTCAGCCTTTGTGGTTGGTTAATAGTTTGGATATGCCGAAACATCTGATGGGATTGGTCAATTATTGGGCACCGTCTTCCGCATGGCGGAGAGGAGGATAACGTGACTGACATTTAAAAGATACGGAAAAAAGACTGTATGTGTATATATATATATATATATATATATATATATATATATATATATATATATATATATATATATATATATATATATATATATATATATATATATATATACAGTCTTTTTGTATTCTAAGAAAGATTGGTGTCACAGTAAATGCCAACCCCTAAGTTTTTCAGTCTGTCACCCAAAGCTGTTGAGAATGGTAAAGAATTCACAAACAAGAAGAGAAGTACGGTTGGAGGAATAGTCAAAGCTGTTGAAAAGGGTAAAGAATTCACAAACAAGGAAAGGAATGGTCAGTGGAATTATCTAAGAATTCTCTTAATGTATTTTTCAATCTCGAAAGACCGAACATAACAAATTACTTCTGAAAATCCTTTTAGTCTGATTTGTCATAGACTGGGATTGGTTTTTACGTAATCAGGTCACAAAAATATATGAATCTGAGAAAGTTTTGTAACCTCTTAGTGTGAAGCAATTTGTTGGTGACACATTCTAAGGGATGTACTGTGGACATTAGAATGGTGAGGTCTTCCACCAGCACACCAGTGTGAAGCGATGCCTTTCCTTACTTCTGTTCTTTAGAACCCTCAGACTAGATCTCAGCCTCCCCATAAGCCCTAGCTGAATATGCAAATGAGGCAGTGTAATAGGCTGTGCTGCAATAGGTTCGCCCTCGGGCTGTGTGATCAAAGTGGATCTCCTCCCTGTTAAGTGGCAGGCCGCTCGTCATCTGGATGTGGCCAGATTAGCTCCTGAGAAAGAATTGGCGTGCGCACACGTTCTCATTTTCTAATTTTAAGAAGGATGGGTGGGGGCGAGTCGGGGGTGTTACTTCATGTGATGTTTAGTGCGACAGTCAGGGTTGATACCAGGACGGGTGGAGTCAGCCCCCCTTCCTGTTTTTTAATCCCCCTCATCCTTCGTTTTTTGCTTAATGGTCGTTGTTTCTCAGCCCCGTGCCTCTCTGGTTTTCATCACCTGACTGGCTCAAGGGGACAGGGTTCGCTGTTTGTGTCACTGCAGTTTGGACGAGGGAGTCTGTCGGCGGCTGCTTCCCGTTCAGCACATCTGCACAAATTTCATCAGGATAATGAGGCTGAGCTCTTCCAGGCGACGGAGGAGTGAAGAATCCTGCCATTTTATATATGCCCCCCTTTCTCCGGAAATCATTTTGAATGACACGTTGTTGTACTTGTTATGAGGTGTGTGTTCGCGTTGAGTTGGCGCATGACCTGTTTGTAAAGGCAGGTGTGTTGTGTGGTTGGTGGGAAGTAGCAGTGGTGTGGTGTTGCATGACTTTATCAAGACGCTACAGGTGAATTGCACTCAAGAGTGGTAGAGAGAAACTCCCGTTTATTGGACAGATTCATGCTCTGGTTTTGTGATGCGATTATTGGCCGTATGTGGACGTGTGGACTCTCCAGAGATCTCCAGTCTCCACCTCAACTTAATCCATTGCCCGGCCCCCCTCAGCCCTCAATACCACCTGGGCAGATTGCAGAAGGCACAAAGCCAAACGTGTGTAGCGCCCAACATTCGCCCAAAAGGTCAGATGGGCTATTTTTGAAATGCCCCCCAGTGAAAATCAATGGCAAAAACGAGTATTTGGTCTGATCTGTGTGCTCTGTCTGAAATCTCATGGAGGGAGGAGGCGAGGCAGTGTCTTATCATCAGCCTCTCTCAGGGAGGGGGGAGGCGAGGCAGTGCCTCATCATCAGCTCCTCTCCGAGACTGAGGAGGCAAGGCAGTGCCTCATCATCAGCTCCTCTCAGCACAGGAGGAGGGTGGGAGATGGGGGAAAGTGGACCAGACCTAGATACATCAGAGTGTCAGAAACACAGACACACTGCGGCCACAGATTCATCATCACAACCCTGTCTGGAGGCGGCAGGACAGGAGAAAAGGGGAGAGGAGAGGAGAAAAGAGAAGGGGGAGGAGAGGAGAAAATGGAAAGGGGGAGAGAAAGACTAGCCACCTCTTCTCTCTAAATCCCCAAGACTTCACATGGTTCCGACTCTGAGAACATGCCGTGGATGAGCCCCGGCTCTTTAGTCTGTGATTGGTTTGGAGGACTGATCCTCCTGATTTCACTCTCCATCAAACCAGCTAAAAATGCGGGCCATTGATATTTGGGGCCTTTGCTTCAAAATCGAATTTGTCGAAAAACCATAAATGATTCATGGTAAATGTGTTATTGGAGAAGCCCAATTATATTTTATACTCTACATGCAGTGGAAAGGCTGAGCACAAAGCCTTTCTGCTTTAGGATTCCCAGTAAAAGAAACATTTTGATCATAGAAAGAGTTGGAAAATGGGTTACAGAAACATATCACAGCTTGATACAGTTACAATAAACTTCCTGCAAACACAGGGTTTGAAAGAGGGGAACTTTGCGCCTTATCCTGTGACATGTTTATGTAGAGACGGACTGTTGGAAAAATAATTATCATTGTCATCTATAATATACAGCATTTTATTATAATCCTTTCTCAAATAACCTTAAAACGATCCCTTAATCAATATCTTCTGCCTGGGTATATGGAGGCAGGCATGTTAATATGCGGCTAGAAGAAAGCCTGCATAATCCAGACTGGAGTTCTACATAATCATGATCCTCCACAATATGCAACATCAGGTTTTGGTGGCACATCAATATACAGATTGTGTCTCTGGACATAAGTACCAGTGCTATGTTATGTCCAAGGCCTGTAGTAGCATCCACGGTTTGAGAGGGTTTCTAAAGTATTTGTGGTATTTGTATGACCTGACTTATTGGTGCAGTAGTTGGGGTTTGCTTAAAAACTTTGTTTTGTTTCAAATGATTTGTACTAATGTCTAACATGATCCATCACTAGCCATTTGGAACCAGTTATGTTTTTGTCTTTTGTGTTGTTGCTGTCAACTCCAATACCACATCTAGGCTGTAGTATGCCCAGTAATAAAGTGGGCGTATCATTTTCTTTTTCAGAAATTAATCAGATTCAAAAGGGAAATATTTTTGTACATTGTATTAGCATTTCGAAACATCATTAACTGGGTGGTTCGAATTCTGAGAGCTGACTCGCTGTTAGCTGTGGTATATTAAACCGTATACCACAGTTTAAACATAACATCCCTTTTTACTGCTCTAATTGCATTGGTAAGCAGTTTATAATCACAAAGTGTCTCAGGGGTTTGTGCACATTCTCAAATATTACCAGCCTTCCCCTCACAGGTAAATGACCAGTTATTGAGCAACCGTTAGAAAATAGCAGAGTCTTGTCTTTGAACGGGTTGAAAGGGGTGTGAGGTGAGTGAGCCTCTCTCTTCCTCTCTACCAGATCCAGCGGCTTGGATCCGTGTCCTTGCAGCGACTCTCCACTAGCTCCGAGTGATTCCAGACTCATGTGAAACGGAGAGCTGTCCAATGGGAATCTCTCAGCTTTTTGTTAGAATAATTCTCCTCAAATATTTTTCATCCTCGGGCACTGAGGGAGTTTTTTTTTTCTTTCTCATTTGCACAACTGGATTGTGCATGAAAAGTCTTGAACCACGCAGTATTGAATTCTGCCCTGCTGAACTCTCCACCTTGTATGCCCCCAATTAAAACCAGGAGGCGATGTACAGTTTGTATGTACTCTGTGTGTCCTAGCTGGATGCATAAACATGCCCTACTGGTCAGAAGCGCAACAAGACACTGGTTTTTACACTTTCTCTCTTTCCACTTACTCATCAACAGGTATTATTCATTTAGCCCATTCATTGACATGATGACCTCCAGATGTGACCAGTGTTCCGCAGGATAACATTGGCTCTACGATGTTTGTGACGGTCCCGGGGCCCAGCATCCCTCACATGGGACCGGGTCACAGTTAGCCTGGAAAAACGCCTGCACAACCAGCAAAATCTTGCCCTTCTGTTTCTCTTCTATTGTCAGAGGACACGGATTAAGTGCCATGCATTTATTAGTGCTTTTGTATCTGTTGTTCATGGACTGTCAGAAACCATCATCATGCCCAGTGAAGAGTGCTCCCATGGTATTTTGATCTACGGTAAATCCTATCTGAATACACCATATAATGTCTTTGAAAGCCATTTTGACAAACAGCATGGACATTTGATAATATACAGCAGTTCACGGTTAGGAAATCTAGTGCCACAAGTCCTGCAGGATTTCGTCCCAACTAAAACCCAAACCAGACCAACTGACCTAATGGATTATATATTATATTCAGCACGTGTTCTTCCAGGCTGGTTAAATCAGAAAATCCATGACCAGGGTAGCCAAACTTTGTAGTACTGTGAGGGCCATCACATCAAGGCTTATATTAGGGTGATAAAATCAGTCTCTGTAAAAGGTAGTCTTCCTCTACAGGAACAGCTGGTTAAAAATGTCTGCCCTCTTAGTAGTTATTACAGATGTGCATGTAGATACATGCAAATATCAGATATCCACACGTCTTCTCAAATATTTCCTATTGTTGAAGTGTTTCATCAGTGTTGTTTAAAAGATCAAAGTGTACTCTTAAATTATTAATGTAATAATTTCATAATAAATTAAGACTCCTCAACATGCACAGGCTACTACATAAATAGTCCACTATAGCACAATTTTTTATTTGTTGCTTTGTTGTCTGTTGTTTCAACTTCTCTCCTTTCCCCCATCTTTTTTTTTCCTCAAGACATTATGAAGAAAAAAGAACCAGGCTTTTAAAAATACCTTTGGTGTTCATGTGTGTTTTGGAATATTACAAAGTCCTGTAATGAGAAGGAAAACAACAAAAAAGTTGATTTGCCTCAAAGGGAGATTGCGGCTCGTCTTTTCTTGCAAAAGAAGCCTGTAGGACCACTTTCTCTTTGTGCGCTGTAGCACTCCTTGGGACTCCAGCGACGGGGGAATTGGGTATGCTGAGCTACGCTTGTGGCGAGGTGCCAGCCAGCCTCTCTCCCTGCCTGGGATAACAGCAAGTGGGGAGGAGAAGAGGAGGACACGTTTCAATTAGGAACAAACCCCCCACACATGGGGAAGACCAGCCAGGCCACTTCACATTCTCTTAACCTCTCGGATCTCTTTAAACCTTACCTGCACACACACTCCAGCAGCCTGGCCTCTTTTCATTTCAGAAAGGTCAATGTCTTGGAATTCACTGGGGAGGGAAGCGGAGGGCAGTGGAAAAGAGAGGCCCTTTGTGAGGTGATTCTAAGTATGCCAGCTCTGCCCGCATGTTTCCATTAGATTGTCATGTTGGCTAATTAGAGAGCGGCAGCATGATTCACCTTGTTAATTAGCAGGACTTGCACACCACGTGCCTAGGGGCTAGTGTGAAAGAGGAGCCCGGTCTCACAGCCCTACAGTCTCCTCTCCCCTCCACTGCCTGCCTTTCCTCTCTCCCAGCTTTCCTGTGAAGATTCTCTCGTCTCATCTACCTTCCAGTTTTTTGATTTGGAAATGAATAAATCATTGAGATCTTCCTCGTTTTCTCGGAGTGTGAATATCTAAGTTCACATCTTTTTCTAGATGCAAATTATATGTGATCAATAGAAAGGTGACGAACACAGAATCCAACACTTTATAAACGGGGGTAAAGAAAGCGAAGGAGTGAAAAGACCAAGCACGGTCACATGTAAAGGGAGACAAAGCGAAGGAAGAACATTTAAAGTGTAACATTTTCCATTAGATAAGCATTATTTTTAATGATCCCCACTTCCCTGGTGCTTCCAATATAATGCTGCTGCTTGAATATTCTTATCAGTGATTTCTGGGTTCCTCTGTTTAAAAACTCCAGGTTTTTTTTTATTCTTCAAATGTTATTTTACAGAAGGATAATACTAGCTCAGTGGATGGGTTGGGTGTGTTTTTACATCACTAATTCTATGCACTCAGTCTTTATACACTCTTTAATTCCTACCAATAAGTTGATTATGAAACCATGTTGTCTTGACAATGGCACTCGCACAGTGACCCGAACCCTTAGATCTGGGCAGGGTTCATAGTGACCTTTGATCTGGGGAGGGTTCATAGTGACCTTTGATCTGGGGAGGGTTCATAGTGACCTTAGATCTGGGGAGGGTTCATAATGACCTTAGATCTGGGGAGGAATCATAATGACCTTAGATCTGGGGAGGGTTCATAATGACCTTAGATCTGGGGAGGGTTCA